>PISX010008985.1:0-78437 GCA_004024625.1 Mellivora capensis
TGGGTCGCGGCCTCCGCGCGGCCTCCCCGCTGCACGGTGTGAACCCGCTGGCGCTTACGTAACCGATGCCCTGCACGGGGACTGGGTGCCGCACTGAGTCACCGACAGCCGGGCGAGGGGAGAGGGGAGAGGGCCCGCCGCGCCCCGCCCACGTGACCCATCAGATGACTCGTTCTAAGTTTGCACGGGCTCATTTACCGGCAGGCTCAAGGCTTCTAATCTGCATCCACGATTAGTCATCCCCGAGTGACATCTGATATATGCGCAGCAGCTCGCTCGGGGACGGGGCAGCGTGGTGGCTGATGATGGAGGGGAGGAAAGGCCGCTCCAGCCGCCTCCGATTCTTGCTGGAACCTGAGTTCCTGCCGAGTCAAGGAAACCTACCGCGAAAAGTGCCAGGAAAAGACAAGTCCCCTTTTCTAGGCAAAACTTAGATTCTTGGGGCTGGAGCAGGGAGGCCAGGGAGGGGGAGGGGAGACTGTTCGACGGGTGACCACCAGGCCACAGGCCATTCGAGTCACGCTTCGGATTTGGGGGATTGCTTTTAGAGGTGTGATCCTTCCCGTTTCAAGTATGTAGCTATCACGGGAATTACCCTTCACAGTTTCTCCCGTCTGGAGGGTGGCCCTGGGAGCCAGCCCTGCCTCTCTCCCACCCAGGCCTTCAGAATCCCAGTTATCCCCATGAATGCTGGAGAACACAGTTGTCTTGGCTGCGACTGATGAGTCCCGCGGTCAACACTAGGTGGGCTCCTACTACACCAGGTTTGGGGGAATGCAGAGTCATGGTCTTTGAGCTTTGGAAAATCCGGTCAAGATTTGCCCAAAGCCTAAATTCCAGAGTCATCCCAGTAGAAATCAACTGGGGGCTCAATCAGACTCCTGACCATACCTTGAGCAAGTCCTTGCTTTGCAAGCATGCTCACTCCAGCTAAGGCACAACCTAATTGCAAGGAAGGAAGGAGGAAAAAAAGAAAAGAAAGGAGACAAGGTGTTTCTTAAGAGTTACAAAGTCGGGGAAAGGCCAACTTGTTGCTTTCACTGGCAACAGTTAACTCCAAAAGCAATTTCCTCACTTAAAAGAAAAACAAACAGAGCCTGGTGGTAGGTAGGCTTTTGAAAGGAGGAGCAGAGAGTTGGGTTTGGGGAAACCTGGCTTTGTTTACCTGTAGGACCTTGTTAAGACACATTTGCCTTGAGATAAAAGGTTTTCTTTTGGGACAATCCCAAACTGACTTTGCCTGCTTCAATTAAGCAAGGCCTAATGAAAGAGAATTCCAGCTTGGAAAGCCACATCATCTCACCAGGTGAGTTGTAAATACATTCTGACCAGGTTTAAGAGGCGAGCTCTTGAAAATTTAATCTATTTTAAAAATGCATATCCTTGCCACAAATTTTACAAATTGCTTTGAAGAAGATCGCTGTGCTGATTGCATGCTGAGATAATTATTCTGTATCACCACTTAGGGAACAAGATTTTTTGATAAAGACTACACAGTGTCAGTCTTTGTTAATGACTTGGGAGGGGAAGGAGAGAATCCTCTACAGCTGGGGCTGGCTTCATTCTCTTGCCTGGGTTCTAAGAATGCCTTTCTTTCAGACTCGGGGCAGTGGGAAGCTGGTAGAGGCTTGGTTTATGAGCTTTGAACCCTGTCGAGGAAGCTTTGCTCACCAGTCAAGTCCCTAGTCCCTGCTTGAAGGTGAGAATTGTGATCCAAGCCTTTACCCTCTAACTCCGAGAGATCAGGCTTGTCAACTGTGAGCAGTACCCTACTTGTGCTGTACCCTGCTTTCCCTCCTCAAGGAGGGAAATCAGGGAGAGAGAGCTAAGGGATCCCATCAGTGAGGCAGCCTGTGCCAGTGTGCTGGTTGATGGGTACTGATTGGGGGGCGGGGAGCCCTAGCTTGTCCCTCTGTTTTGGATAATATGCAGTCCAGGACCCACACATATAGGTGTTCTACCCCTCCCCACATCCTGTGCACAGCAGCTGTGTCTAATTTCTCAACAGTCCTCTGTCCCACTGAGCCTGGATGTGACCTCAGAATCCTTCTTAGCACAGCATTACCGTTCCTTTCACTTGGCCGTTCTTTCAATAACTTAATAAATACTTATTAGGAACCTATTTTGCCAGCCTCTGATTTGATTTAAAAACTAAGATAGATGTAGATAGATAGATAATTAGATTGATGGAGAGTAAAAGCAATACTATATGCTATAAAATAAATGGGGCAGTGGTTAGTGACTGGTTAGTGATTGGGAGGGGTAACTTCAGATATGATACCCAGGGAGAGCTTCTTTGAGGAGGTAACATGAGAATTAGTTATTTCAAGAGCAGGATGGAAAGCTAGACAAAGGAACAGTAGGTGCAAAGGCCCTGAGGCAGGAATGATGTAATATGGTCCAGGAGCTAGCCAAGGAGAGGAACCCAATGAATTGCCCTGGAAGCATGTCCATGGCATTTGAAGAATTGCCTGTTTGTGATCCCTAGTCCTTGGTGATTGGGTTGAAGTGTGAGTTTGACCCACAGCTGCGTAGACTTGGCTATTCATTTCTGGTGAAGTTACAGTTGGATGGCATTTCGTGGGTGACTTGAGTTTCAGTAGGACAGGTGTGCAGAAGCAATATGGTATAATGGTTACGAGAGTAGGCTCTCCTGTTATAAGATTCTGGTTCAGATCCCAGCTCCTCCTGGAGATGCTCTGACCACAGAAAAATTATTTCACATTTTCTACATCTCAGTTTTGGCTAAGACACCAAAGAGTTAATTCACCCAATTTAGCAATTTACCAATACCTCAGATTGAAGAGTATTTTTTTCTGAATATTTTAAATGAATATTATGAATATTATTCAAAAATACATATCCTTATTCTACATTCAAAATATTTAGGAATATATTCAAGAACATGTAGCTCATCAATATATCCTTCATAAATATTACTATTTAATTTAACCAAATAGAGAAAGGCATGTTAAATAATCCCCACCCCTACAAGACTCTTTTCAGCAATAATCATGTAATGAAACAAATAACAAAAATGGCCAGAAAGGAAATGCGGATACTTTCCTCATATTGAAAATTTCTTTAGGGCACCTGGCTGGCTCAGTCAGAAGAGTGTGCAACTCTTGATCTTGGGGTCATGAGTCTGAGCCCCACACTGGGTGTAGAGATTACTTAAATAAAAAACTTAAAATAAGTCTCCTCACACTGAATATTTTTTGCACAATCTTGCAAAAAGCAGGAAAAAAATAAGAAAAAGAAAACAGATATATTGTGCTATTACTCGTTTTTATATCTAAGATTAAACTTTGATCCTTTGGTCACCATCTCCTATAATATTATTTTGTTTTAATAATTATTCAGCAACTAATAAGTGAATTTTAATAAAACCAAACTGTAAAAGGTCCAATTTGGGCAAGTACCTTATGGGACCACTGTCGTCATAATTTATTTTACGGATTTGTTCTTGAGTTTGAAGCAAACAGCGATTGGAAAAGAACACATTTCAATACTGAATTCAGTAAAAAGTTCATGTACAAACTATTGCACTCACCAATGAAAATGTCCCTTCTCCTTGTTTCTGCGGTTTTAAATTTTAAAACAAATAAACACTCGAGTAGTTACACAGACTGGCAGAAGTAAGGACCTCCAGTTCCGCGTCCGTCTTTATAATCCGTGTGCTATCAGTGTTTACTTTGTATCTACTGTTGAAAGGCAGGTGTTTGTAGTAGCAAAGGGGTGGAAACACCAGCTGAGCCACGTCTCACTGTTACGTTACAATGACAAATTTATCTCAAAAGAAACCCTTGTAGCTGAGTTCATCTGCGGGGGACGGGCTGTAATTGGGAATTCTCTGAATTAACTTCCATGTAGAATACAATGTTTATTAAAGGAATAGGAATGTGTTCCTTTGAAGCTTGCACCCGTTATCTCTAAACTCAACAGTAATCTCTACGATTCTTTTAGAATTAGACCCAAAAGCCTTTTGTGGAGGGGGAATGTATTTTATCACCAACATCATTTAGAACTGCCAGGACATGGCATTGTAAAGAGAAGATCAGCTTTTAGTTGGTTTTATTATTGCCTTTAAATTCTCTACAATGTACCCTTCCCACCACCTTGCCCTCAGCACACCGCTGTGTTTAATAACCAGTGATATAATTACTCCTTATAATTATGATCCTTGCCACAACAGGTATCACAAGTCCTCAGAAGCAGTGGGTATCTGATCCAAAAAGATTTCACTGAAGAAGGGATCTTTAAAAAAAAAAAAAAAATATATATATATATATATATATATATATGTATATATATATATATATATTGCGTATAATCCACAAACCACAAAATTCACCCTTGAAAGTGTACGATTTGGTGGTTTTAGCATTTGCACGGAGTTTCAGAACCCTCATCTCTAATTTGGGAACATTTTCATCAACTCTAAAAGAAACCCCGTGGTCATGAGCACTCCCCTTGGGTTCCCTCACTCTCCCAGCTCCTGGCAACCACTGACCTGCTTTGTGTGACCAGCTCTTGAGCGGAGCCCTGACGGGTGAGTAGACGTCGATTTGTCCAGCAGGGAGGAGAGAGGAGCAGAGCATTTCCGGAAATGTTAGGGAGGGGGCCGTAGGTCCGACACAGTCATTTCCACCTAGTGCAGGGTCAGAAGACACCGAGTGAGGAAATGAGCAAATTCATCTCTCTAACCTTTTAAAGCATCATAAAGGATTGTCTTCCTTTAAATATTTATAGCATGAAGTCAGACACACGAGAGACATATAGGTGTGCTCCCACAGTTATGGTGCAATCTTCCTGTTTTGCAGAAATCTGTTTGGACTTTCATATGAAGCAAACAGCTGAATTCAACCTGGAAATCAGCTGTGATTTATCTTCTCAGGAAACACAAACCCCACACTTGTTAGAATTTCTTGTTGAGGTTTGATAGTGTGGGGGATGGAAGTCAGACTAAGGATTTGGGGTTGTGGAGATTCAGAACAAACTCTTTGTCATTTGGATTTCTTTCTATTGACTTAAAAAAATTTTTTTTTTCTCAATCGAAATATAGTAGGGATGCCTGGGTGGCTCAGTCGGTTAAACAGCTGCCTTCGGCTCAGGTCATGATCGGGGGTCCTGGGATCAGGTCCCACATCGGGCTCCTTGCTCAGCAGGGAGCCTACTTCTCTCTCTGCCTCTGCCTGCCGCTCTCCCTGCTTGTGCTCTCTCTCTGACAAAAAAATAAATAAATAAAATCTTTTAAAAAAGAGGGAAATGTAGTAAATCCACTTGGTTCTCCTGGAAGGGTTGGGATAGCCCTCATTTCGGGGGCCAGACCCAGACTAAAGGTCTCAGTCCTGTTTCTGAATATTCCATCCCATGTCCCCTATGATCACCTTTATTAGTATCTGGTGTAGACTGCCAGTCTTGCTTGTGTAAATATATGCAATCTTGTTTTTCCCCTTTCTTTCAAGCAAGGTAGCATATTGTTCCAGAAGTTGTTTCTCCACTTACTATACTATGGAGAATTGAATATAAAAAGCCCTTCATTTTTTTAAAAAGAGTTTATTTTTAAGCTATCTCTGCGCCCAACGTGAGACTCGAACCTACAACCCCAAGATCAAGAGAGTCGCACGCTTCACTGACAGCTAGCCAGGTGCCCCCGTTTTTTGTTTGTTTGTTTGTTTGTTTTTTGTTTTTTTTTTAATAGCTCTGTGATAATCCATGGTTTAACCCCTTTGCTATTGATGAACCCCTGAGATGTTTGTCCTTTTTTTCTCCTTGCAAATGCTGTTACAGTGATGAACGTTGTTCTCCCATACTTACAAGATGTGTAACTCTGGGGAAGTTCCCAGAGCTAGGATTGCTGGGCAATGGCAGAGCATTAGTCCATTTGATAGGCTTTTGGGTGCCAGATCACCCCCTTTATGAGTGGACTCATTTTGCATTTCCACCAGCTTGGTTTACCCACAGCCTCGCCAGTAGGGTAGGTTCTCAAACTCGCAGGATTTTCCCAAACTGATGGGTGAAAATTCCTACATCCGTACGGTTTTCATTCGCATCCTTTCCATTAAACCTCTTTCATAAATGCTTTAAGGACCATTTTTTGTCTGTGTGTGCATGTTCATGGTGAGCTCTCTTTAAATCTTTTGCTTATTTTCTATTAGATTTTTGGTTTTTCATATTCTCAATCCCTAGGACCCCTGTACCTAAGAGGGAGGTATGAGTTGCAGATTTTCCCCCCCATTTGTTATTTATCTCTTTGCTGTGCTATCCCCCCCCAGATGCTTTCTAGACTTATATAATAATTTTGTAATGGCTCTGGTTCTTTAAATCACAGGCAGATCTTTTACACCAAGGTTTCAAAGGAAAAAAATTTTTTTAAATTTTTTTCTTAGACTTTTATGATTTCATTTTTCACATTTAAATTTTGATCCACTTGGAGCTTACCCTGCACAATAGGAAGTATGGACCCTGCTACACTTTTTTTTGGAGGCTTATCCATTTATCTTAATACCATTTATTAAAATGTTAACATTACTTCCACTGCCATGAGACGTCACTGTTATCAGAAATCAAATTCCTTTATGTCTCTGGGTCTGTTCCTGGATTTTCTATGCTTCCATTAGTATGTCTGGCTATCCGGCCATTCCCACACTATTTTAATTATTGAGGCTTTGCAGTATGTTTGATCTGGAGGGTTTCTGTTCTCATCACACTCCCTGCTTTCACCGTTTTTCTGCAGGCTAACTTATTTGCTTTTCCCATCTAAATGTTAGAATCAGCTTGTCTAACGGCAGGATAAAGGAGTAGTTATCTTTTTCAGGCTTAAATTTCTACTGGTTTTTTATTGATTCATTTTCACCCCCAACTGCAGCTGTCTACACACTGAGGCTCTTTGTTTGTTCTGTTGATCCTTTTTTCCAGACCAAATCCATTCCTTGAGCCAGGTCTATATGAGCACCGCCCCCCCCCCCCAATTCTTTTCCAATATATCTGCACAGCCTGCGGACGTAGCCACTGTTCCTGCTGGGTTCCCGGCATCCCCTCCACCACTGGCCACCTTTGGACCTTGCTACTGTTGGGGAGTCAAACTCAGGGAAAGAAAATGAGAAAGGGGAGCTTCCTAATTGGCTTAGACTAGAAGGTTCTACTTCACGGAATTTTCCACCTGCTAAACCCACCCTCCACCTGAATCAGGAAAACAGAGCAAAGATGCTCCTGGGAAGTTGGGAAGACCAGTGGCTCCTCCACATCACCAGTAAGACCAGGAAAAAGATGTTTCCCCCTTTTCTTAAGAGAGCAATGATGTTATACGATTTCAGGATGATTGGAAAAACTTAAATGGGGAATATGTGAAACCAGAATTATTTATAAGGCCCTTGTGACAATGGGAATCTCTGATAGCTGTGTTTTTTCGATGCTACTCTTGTTTTTCCCTTTTTAGATACCTGCTTAGGCTCTGGACAAGATGACTCCCCAGGGATGGTGGCAGCTGGAAATCCAGGTAAGGAGCCCTTGATTGCAGACTTTGTTTGGGTTTTCTTTGATTTGTCATGCATAGTCACTGCCCCGACAAGCAATTCTCATAAGCCCTTGCAGGCAGGAGCTGGTTACCTTCACCTCTCCATCCCCCAAACTAGCAGAGCACTCAGGGCTCAACCAGTCCCTCCTTTGATTGATCTGTAGACGTCAATGCATTTTAGGCAGGCATTTGCTTGAATTAGGAAGAATCCGTCAGTAATCCTGTTTATGAGAGTCCCTATGGTCTGGTACTTGCTGACTTAGCTCAGAAACTTCTGCTAAAAACATGTCCTGCGCCTGCAGCTATCAATTAGCTCATGTTCTGGCAGATTCTCGATGTCTGTGACATCACCTCCACCTGACGGCAATGCCTTCTCTTTAGAGAGATTGCCACATCCCTCCACCTCCCCTCAAATCCTGTTTTCGGAATTGTGTGATGCTTGAGTCCTTCCTGGGAGTGGTCGGCTCCGAGAATTTGGGCCAGCTGCCAAAGCCTTTCTGCCTGATGGGGCAGGGATTCAGGGGCCCCAGGAACGTGGGACAGATGTTTTGCTCTCACCTAGGGAGACCGGATGTTCTGTGGCAGGGAAGACATCGTAATCACCGCTTGTAATTTCAGTGTTCTGAAATTCACATGGCTTCAAAGCCCCACCAACCTGGTGCTCACCGTAGCTCTTCCCCTCTGGGAAATGGGGGGATGCGAGAGGGTGAGCAGGACAAGGTAAACAGGTAAAGAGGCCAGCCACATGGCTCTCTTTTGCCTTTTGCAGGCAAGAGGATGAAACAGCTGACATCTGTTTAGGGCGTGGGAATCCCACTATACTGGAAGCCTCTGATAAAGTAAACCAAAACATTTCATTAAAATTCATTTCCTTTTCTCACATCTTACTGAAAACAGAAAAATATTTCAACCTTGGCATAGCCACTGAATTATTCATCTGAAAATTAAAAACAAAAAAACAAATCAAAACTTTGACGCAACACAGACTGGATCCCCTTGCCCTTTGCTCCTTGCCGTCCCCTTCCTTTGAAATGATACTGGGGTCCTGGTTTCACACTGTGGCCAGTGCCAAGGAGGGGGGCATAGTCTCTCTCATCCTCTCATGGGAGCGATGCCTGAACATGGATCCCAGTCACAGAGGATGACTCCCATGTGGCCGTGAACTCTGGACCTGTGGAACTTGGGAGGCATGGGGAGCCCAGACAGGGGCATACCAGGGAGGTGAGGCACTAGCTAAGAGAGAATGCCTCTCATAGCTCCCTGAAGGAGGCCCGGAGGAAAGCTTGGGGCTTGCTCGTAATTCCCCTGCCAGCTGAGAGAGGCAGGCCTTCTCTGCTGCCTTTGACCTCCGTTCTCCCTGGAGGCTAGGGCTGAGAGAGAAACCTCTACACCTGGGCTGCTCACTCCTATAGCACAGGGAGTGGGACAGTTAGGGACCCACGATGGTCCTCTGCAGGCCCTCTCTTGGGTTATCCATTTGGGACTTCTCTTCCATTTCAAGGTTGCCTTTGCCGTTCATGTTAGTGAAATAGCATTTACCAGCCAGTCTGAGGGAGGAGACTTTTGACTGCGTTTTTCCCCAGGGCATCACTATCCTCTGCCTTCCTCAGATCTCTGTCAGCACCCCTAAATACCGCACCTTCCCCTGCCCCGCCCCCGTAAGCAGGGAGATTCCTTCATGAGCCCTGGGTCTATGGTGACCATGTCTTCTGAACCCCAACTAACACACATGGCTATGAGAACTCTTGGGGTGCTCAGGGAAATGAATGTTTGAAACTGGGGCTGTCCCGGGAGGCTGGTGGCTGTGTGCCCCATGCTTGGGTGGCCTGGGAGCCTTCCAGCAATGGACTTCCTTTTTGGATATGGGTCAGACTAGTTACTACGGCTTGTCATCCTGTTTAGTTTCCTAAGATTCTGTCTCATGAGATTCTCTTATTTCAGTTAGCAGAAAATATTTTGGAAATAAGGATCGAGACTTCTTCCACTGATGGTCCAGATACATCAGAAGTTCTGAGTTAACCAGATGGTTCTGATGCAAAAAGCCATAAGCACACAGCCTCAAGAGGAGGGGTGCTGTTTCTGGCAAATATACCATCCCTACCCGCAAAGAGGAATGGTCCGATTATGCAGTGGGACTGTCAACGTTAATCAGATTATCCAGAAAGTACTCAACTCAGTTTCATTTTATGGCACAAATAAAGCCAAAGGGGAGGCGGGAGTTTCCAGCTTCCCCTAAAATGCTCACTCACTGGCTGTAAACAGTCTTATGGGTAGAGGATTCTTCAAGCGAATGTGTGATCCATGCCACCCATGATCCATGGGTGTTGGCAAAGCAGTGACCAGGGTTTCAGAGGGAGAGAGCCGGGGCCGCAGGGGGAAGCAGATGGGCTGGTGGGGGTGGGGACAATAGGGGTGAGCCTGGAACCAGGAATCAGAGGTGAGGGTGGAGCTGAGGGCAGGGACCAGCTGAGGAGTCTGGGTCTGGAGGCTTGGAGCAAAGCTTGACTTTGAGACCTGATGGTAAGCTGGAGCCACAGAGCAGGTGTGTTCGCTTGCTCAGGCCGCCATGACACAGTACCATAGCCCAGGCGCTTGACCAACAGACAATCATTTTTGCACGGTTCTGTAGGCTAGAAGTCCTAGATTGAGGTGTTGGCTGGTTTGGTTCCTCCTAACGGCCTTGAAGGGCATCTGTTCCAGGCCTCCCCCCTCCCCCAGCCTTCTGGTGGTTTTCCTGCCATCTTTGGTGTTCTTTGGCTTGTAGACTCATCCCCCTGATCTCTGCCTTCACGTTCATGTGGCACTCTCCCTGTGTCTCAATTTCCCTTTTTTCTAAGGACACAAGTCATATTGGAGTAGGGTCCCACCTGGTATGGTCCAAGGTGGGCCCCTGCTCCAATAGGACCTCCTCTTAATTACATCTGCAAAGACTCTATTTCCCATTAAGGTCACATTCATAGGTACTGGGGTTAAGACTTCAACGTATGACTTTGGGAGGAGGGGACACAGTTCAACCTGTAGCACTAGGTATAGAGGGGAAAACAAGCATGAATGGGGCCTTGGGTGGGGGTCTCAGGCAGAAATAAGGAACATGGAGGGTCTTTGGAAGCTGGAGGATCAAGGAAACGAAAGGAAGTGATTGAAGCATGGATGAAGTCAGAGCCTATCCTCAGGCCCAGATGTGGCTTGAAGGTTCAGGCATACTCCAGGACAGATGGTGCTCATTTGCATGGAGAGAGCCCCAGCCAGGGAGGAGTGGCCCCAGCCAGGGAGGAATAGCCCTCACGGCTGCCCCCCACTGGGGACCCAGCCACACTTCACTCCACAGTCCTGGCTACAGACTTTGTCTCGGGTCCCTACTGCCGTGGAAACCCCGGGGTTCTCTTTGCTCCCTGGAAACTTAGTGGCTGTGAAAAATGAATCTTTATCCAGGCTCTTGGTGAGCATTGTCCCCCAATGTCCATTCTCCTTTTGCTCCATAGCAGTAAAGTCCCTGATTTTTACCCAGGTGTCTGAGCCTCTGTAATAAAAACTACATTTTCCAGCCTCCCTTGTAGCTTTGTCCCCACGTGACTAAGTTCTGACCATTGGGAAACCAGCAGAGATTCTGGGGCAATTTTATGCTTTGGTGAACCTTTTGCTTCAGGAATCCTTCCTTTCTCCTCTTTCTCTTCTTTCCTCTCTTCTCCCTCCCCCTCCCCTTCCCATAGCTCTCTATTATTAAGCCCTGAGTTTGAGCCTTTAAGCATTTTACAGTTATCAACTCCTTTGTTTCTCACCATCTTATGAAGTCAGTGTTCTCGTCGTCTCTATTTTACAGATGAGGAAATTAAGGTGCACATCTGACTCATGCCCTTATTTCTGTTTTACTTGGTTCCTTTCTTTGATAGATGAAAAAAAATCCAAACTTCCCCAAGAGATTAGTTACTTAGGGAGTAATGGCTTCTACTAAGGGTTTAGCTCCCTGGCTCTTCAGGTAGCTAGCTAGATTACAGCAGAGCTGGTCACTTTTTGTTCAAGGACCAGACCCTAAAGGTGAGGTACCACCCAGGTGGAAGGAGCCACAAGGGTCCTGGGTGCCTGTAGCAAGGAGAGCTTACCAGAGTGACTTGTTCTTCTTCTTGAGCACACAGCTAGACTAGATTCCTCAACCTCCCTTGTAGCTTAGAATAGCTTCCAGCCAGGGGCACCTGGGTGGCTCAGTCGGTTAAGCGTCCGACTCTTGATTTTGGCTCAGGTCGTGATCCCAGGGTCGTGGGATTGAGCCCCGTGTTGCGCTCCATGTTCAAAGGGAAGTCTGCTTGAGATTCTCTCTATCCCTATCCCCGTTACCCCCTCAAAAATAAATTTTTTTTAAAAGAGTAATTTCCAGCCAATGGAATTTGAATGGAGTTCTGGATGTGGCCCATTAGAGTCCATGCTCCCCGCTCTTTGCTCTTTCTCCATCATCTGCCCATCTGCAGAGGAACGGTAGAACCACAAGATGGAAGGAACCCATGTTGACCATCCTCTGAATACATTCCTTGAATAGATTTATTTATTTATTTATCTATTAGAGCCAACAAGAGGCTAGACCCACATGGAGGAAGGATGCCTGGTAATCAGGAACACTTTCATTGGATTGTTAAATCACCAGGGAAATAGTTTTCATTGTGTTAAGACATTCACATCTGGATCTTGCTTGTCACTGCAGCCAGTAGTGACTCTAAGATAGTCCTTAAGACCGTTGTGGAACAAATTGGCCATATCAACCCACATGGGAAGGTCTATATGAGAAAGATACAAACCACACTCTTGCACTTGATGTGATTTCTATAATTTCTGTAATCCTGGTGTGCTAATTAAGATGGTCTGATAATGTAGGTTAATCTAACCTTGTAAGGGAGTGTGATCATTACCTCGGTCCCTCTAGATGTTCCCTATGTTTGCTTTGTGACCCTGCTTTGTTCCAGTGTGTGTCTGACTGTGACCCTCGAGGTTTCCAACAATTTTATTTTTGCCAACTTTGAAATTCAGAGCCTCCAAAATACCACTTACCCCAAGGATGACCTTTGGCGCCTCTAGCCAAGGTTACTTCAGGTAACCAGCCCTCTTTCGAGAAGGACTGGGCACCTGGACATGAAAAAATCCACACTAACCTGACAGGTGACTCAATTAGCAAATGGGTGATGACTTACATTCAGTATCTATGATAGCAGCCTTTCAGCTTATGATCTTCCCAGTAGATTTTGTAAGAACTTGATCTCTGCAACTTTTTAGAACTCACTTGGCACATTTGGATTAAAAAAAAACCAAACCCAACTGATCTGTTTCACCAAGTCAACATTCCAGATGGCTCAAAGGTGGTCTTGGTAATTGTAGCATGACTAGGACACTTGGCATGAATCAAGGTATTGATTACATCCAGGCCTTAAAAATCCCAGCTTCTAAGAGTATAGAAAGGAGGTTAGTGGTAGTAGCTTGGACTGAGCATTCCAGTGGTGTTACAACCCTGTGGTTAACATTTCATGCTGTGGAGACAACTGTTAACCATCTCCCGTCTTCTGGACTGCCGCCGTGTTTAGACCTTACCCCTTGAGAAATCTTTCCTCACGCATAAGTGGGAATAAATGCTTATGACTCTAGAAATCTCCCAGAAACCAGACATCATGGAACCCTGGAAGGGCTCTGATGTCCCTTTGTTCTCCAGGTCAGCCACTAGGGGGTTCGTGAAGAGGTTTCAGACTGACCCAAGTTTGAATCTCAACTTTGTGAAGCTACTAGATATGGGAGTCTTTCCAAGTTGTATCATTTCCCTGACACTTGGTTTCCTCATCAGCAAAATGGGGCATGTTCCTATCTTAAGAGGACTAGACATCTCAAATGTAAACCCTCTGTAAATTTAGTTATTTTGGGGAATGATGGAAGTCTTGTTGCCACAGAGTTCCAACTTCTTGATGCTGGTCGGTCTTCATTCTCCTTCCCCCCTCTGGAAGCATGGGTCCCCCAGAGTCCCAGTCCTGCTACTTACTTAATGAGTCATGTAACTTGGCTGATTAATTGAATTTCTTTGAACTGTTTGCTCATCTTTAGCATGGGTATAGTAATAGTACCAGCCCCATAGCAGTTTTGTGAGAATTAAGGGCGTTAAAATATGTGAGGCACGTAGAGCAGAGTTGGGCACATGGAAGTATCCATTAAGTTATTGTTATAGGAAGGGATTACTTATTGGCTCATGTTGTCTCCCCTTTGGGACTGAAGGCTCTTTGGGGCTTGAAGCCTTGTCTCTCTACCAACCACCCACACCTATTTGCTGTTAAATCTAGTCCTTTGGATGCTTGGTCCCTTCCTGCGGACTCACTGGCTGGCTGTTTATGCTGGGGAAGGGCAGGCTCTGACCAGTCTCCGGAGTGGTGAACCTTTGGCCACCCACTCAGCCTCTGAGCCATACATCCCATCTCTGAAGCGGATGGAGCCTTACAGCTGTGCCTGTAACCCTGGTCCATTTTGTTACCAGAAAGAAATCTTATTTCAAGTATAGAGAATGGTGAAGAGTCTGTTCTTAAATGTTTCTCATCAACTGTTTGCATTGCAGGCTTCAGTGTGAGTATGTAATACAAGTTTCTGGCTCTTCTGTCTCAAGCCAACATCCCAGGAAAAGGACGGAAGGAGGAAACCATCCCACTTGGGGTTCAGATAATACCATTGTCAGAGTCTCAGGTGATCGCAGTGACGCCAGATGACCTATGGCGCGCATCTCTACACCCACAGCATAGTCGATGCTCCGTGATGGTAGGTCTCCTTGCCCTGGTCCCCTTCTCCTGCCTGGAGCCCGCCCTCACCCCACTGACTTCCCGGAAAGACCACTCTGGCTTCCAGCTCCGAGCTATCACAGACAGCTTCCTCTTGGTCCAGCCAAGTGGTAGGATGCCATCCACTGGCCAGGGAGCGTGTGAGCAGGACCCAGCTTGGCCTTCCCAGCAGAAGGGCCTAGCGTTGGACCAGGAGGCTCCAGGATAGGTGGCTAGGCTCCTTCCCTGCTGCAGTTTCCTCTGGGCACGGGCAAGGTCATCACGGCGGGTGATCTGTATTCACATTCGCATCCATCATCCTGTATGTTCCAAGCATCTACAGCATCAGGAGCTGGGACTGCCTTCTGCTTTTCCTTGTGTGAGGGCTCACGCCCCCCAGTCCCACATTCAGATGGTGTTTCCCCTTTATGGGCATTCCGCTTTCAGAGAAGGGAACAGGGCTGGAGCCCCACGTTGTATTCTCAGTATGACGATGAAACATGTTCATGCTCATGGTCTCCGATGAGCACCTGGAACCCCACGTTCTCAGGATTTGCCCTCTTCGGGAACTACTTGATTGCTGCTTATAAGTCAGAAATCCAGTTTGGTGGATAGGTTCCCCCATCCTTGTTCTAGGCACTGGGAGTGCAAAGGAACCGGGAGTTAGGAAACCACACAAGGAACAGCCACAACATGTATCATAAAATTAAAAAAAGTGACCAGCCTCAATTACAAGGGCTGTCACCCATCCCTTGTCAACAGGCACCCCCACTACTTGCAGGAACCCCGGGGTAGTGAATAGCAGCTTGTCTAGCTGAGGTGCTGGGGATTTTGTCAAAGCCCGCTTTAATGAGAAAGGCAAGCCCACCTACCATGACCTTTCTTCTATGTCTTCATTCTTCAGCAGTGCTCAAGTGTAAATAAACTTGTTTACCAAGATCTGAACGACGATGTTAATGGAGTCTTATTTGTGCCATCACAATGACAAGTCATTTGTGCCCAGTTGAACCCAGATGAGTGGAAGAAATAACCAGAGAAATTGTCTTTCTGTTCTAAAGTTTCCAGACAGATGTCTTGGGCCAGAGTTAGCCCCATTAATATTCTCCTTTGCTTTTGATTGTGTGTCTGTAGTAGAGGAAAAACCTTGTTACTGGGTCTAATGTGGTAAACAAAATTATACTGTAGGTAACTAGAAGAAAAGTGAAATAAGCAGCATTGAGGAATGCACCAACGGGTGTAACCTTGGTGGCCAGTCTGTGGTTTTTATGAAATGAATGCATGAATGCGAGGGCCCTAATTATTGCTTTCCATCGACAAAGTACAGTGAATATAGAGAAGGTGACAAGCTGACGCTGGCTGTGTCTCAAAGCAGCCTTAGAGAGAAGTACAGAAATTCTTGTGCCCATGATATTACGTTAAGAAATTATTTGCAAAAGCCAGGCAGTTTTTAATGCTGTCTTGGGTAGATCGGGTGGGTGACTCATTTGGGTTTTGATGTTTGGTAGTGGGGATCCACAGCCTCCAGCCCGTGAGCCAAATCTGGCCCGCTTCCTGCTTTTGTAAATAAAGCTTTATTGGGAAAAGGTTACGTTCATGTGTTTGAGTACTGCCTGTCACTGCTTTCATGCTGTCCCTGGGGGGCTGATGTGGGGAAACAATCATTTCAGAGAAGATCCACAGGGCGTGGGTGTGGTGATGACCAGATGGCGTGGGGAAAGAAAGAAAAATTAATGTATTCCCAGATAAGGGGGAGGAAGAAACAGTATATGCAGGGGAAATTGGGGCCTTCAATAAGGAGGTGGGTCCCAACGTGAAGACGGGAAGAGAGGGCTCTGTGGGTTGTGATTCCGTTCTTTGATGAGAAGTCTTTCCGGAGTATAAATTTAAATGGAACTGCTTGGGTACAAAGAGAAATTACCATGTAGGTTTTTATGGAGGTATTAAACATTTTATCAACTCATGGGATCTTTGACTCACAAATAAATGGCCTCAGAATCAGAACTTCAGTAGAAGGAAACATCGCTTTGGAGACTCAAATATGGGAGGGAAGGATTCCCACTCCCCACTTGCGAATGGGTGGGGGGTGGTATTTAAAGCACTTGGCTTCTCTCACTTCGAAGGCTTTGGGTGAAGGCCATCCCCCAGGCTTGTACTGTTGCTGCAAATGGAGAGAAAAGGAACATGGAACATTTTTCTCAGGCTGGAGGCGATGATTGCCCAATAGGATTCATTAGAGGAGGGCCAGTACCTACCTGTTTAACAATTCTGTGTTTGGATTCAGTAGCCCAGTAGGTCATAAAGCAGGTGAGGGCCACAGATTTTATGGGTGATGGAGATCTTTGAATCCCAAAGGTGGGGGTGTGGGATCGCTCTGGGTAGACACTCCATAATGTGACAAATAATACGGTAAGAACGCGTTAGCCCAGATAACCCAACGTCTGGGCTGTCTCAGACAAAAAGGAGACTTCTAGTTCCAACAGTCCTAGTAAAACTTTTACTGCTGCTTTCCTTTTCTGCTGTCTCACCGAGAAGGGTGCCCGCGCCGCAGTCTGGTGATCACAGAACCACGTGCTCAGCCACAATACAACAGGGGTAGTGGCTAACCCTTGTCAGGCCCTGCCTGGAGACCTTCCACAGACCATCACCTTCCTTGGGCGCTCACAACGCTCTAGGGTCTATGAGGAGGCTCTAGGGTCATCCCCATTTTATAGATGAGGAAACTGAGTCACAGAGAGGCTAGGTAACTTGCCCATGGTCACACAGCTAGAACGTAGGGGAGCCAGGCAGCCAGTTCCAAGTCCTGGCTCTAAAAAAAATATTTTAAAACAGACCTCAGGTACACAGAATCGGGTTCATTATGATGTTGGTATGACACACTCTCTCATGCACATGTCCTCTTTTCCTTATTTAGTTAATAAAATTATAAATCATTTAAAACACACACACACACACACACACACATGCACACGTATGTAGTCTTAGTTTGGGATCCCATAGAAGCAGCCCCTGAGACTGGGAGGTTCTCCTCCCTCTACCCCTCCCTCTACCCCTCCCTCTCCCCTCCCCCTCCCCAGGTTTGTATTTAATTAACTTCCAGGTAGTTAACATACAGCATAACATTGGCTTCAGGTGTGCAGCACAGTGACTGAACACTTCCAGACAACTCCCACTGCTCATCACAAGTGCCCTCCTGGATCCCCTCACCCACCTCCCCTCGGCTAACCATCTGTTTGCTCTCTGGAGTTGAGTCTGTGTCTTGGTTTGCCTCTCTCTCTCCCTTTTTTTCTTTTTTTCCCCATTTTCTCATTTGTTTTGTTTCTTAAATTCCACATATGAGTGAAATCATATGGTATTTTTCTTTCTCTGACTGACTTATTTTCACTTTGCTTAATACTTTACAGCTCCATCCACGTTATTGCAAATGGCAAGATTTCATTCTTTTTTGGCTGAGTAATATTTCATTGTTTAGATAGATAGATATCTATAGATAGATAGATATGTATAATATCTATTAGATATCTAAATATATTTATTTATCCATCTATAGATAGATATATATCCATCTATATATATTGATATATGTATCTATATATATTTATCCATCTATATATATAGATATAGATCCATCTATATATAGATATAGATCCATCTATATCTATATATAGATATCACATCTTCTTTATCCATTCATCAATTGATGGACACTGGGGCTCTTTCCATAATTTGGCTATTGTAGATAATGCTACTATAAACATTGGGGGGCATGTATCCCTTGAAATTAATATCTTTGTCTTCTTTGAGTAAATACCTAGTAGCGTGATTGTTGAATTGTAAGGTAGTTCTATTGTTCATGTTTTGAGGAACGTCCATACTGTTTTCCAGAGTGGCTGCACCAGGTTGCATTCCCACCAGCAGTGCAAGAAGGTTCTAAGGGGTATGTTCTTAAGCAGTAGCCACGAAGGGCAACTGGAGCTCATTCCCATGGGAAAACTGAAAAACACATGTGCCCCGGGACGAGGGAGTAGGGACATGGACCCACCAGCTGCGGTCAGCCCCAGTGGTTCGCAGACCCCAGCAAAAGGTAGAAAAGCCTTCAGGGCTAGAGATGCACATCTTGGTTGTTGGAAGTCATCTGGGGCACATGAAAAATTAGGACACAAGGTAGTGACTCTGAGTCTTTGTTTTTATTTTTTTAAAAGACTATTTATTTATTTAGGGACGCCTGGGTGGCTCAGTTGGTTGGATGACTGCCTTCGGCTCAGGTCATGATCCCGGAGACCCGGGATCGAGTCCCGCATCAGGCTCCCAGCTCCACGGGGAGTCTGCTTCTCCCTCTGACCTTCTCCTCGCTCATGCTCTCTCACTGCCTCTCTCTCAAATAAATAAATAAAATATTTTTTTAAAAAAGACTATTTAATTGACACAGAGAGAGATCACAAGCAGGCAGAGAGGCAGGCAGAGAGAGAGAGGGAAGAAGACTCCCCGCTGAGCAGAGAGCCTGATGCGGGGCTCAATCCTAGGACCCTGAGACCATGACCTGAGCCGAAGGCAGAGGCTTAACCCACTGAGCCACCCAGGCGCCCTGATTCTGAGTCTTAAAAAAAAAATTATTGCTACCCCTGAGGAGACATTTAAAGCAAATTTTCCTGAGTGCTCACACCTCCCTGAACTTTTAATATCACAAGTGTATCGCAAATATGTTAATGTACTGTGGCCCTTTGGGGGAGGCGTTGCAAACCATTAAAATGTGCAATAATTTTTGCCCCTATATTACTCAGTGTCTTCAGAACCAATAGGACATATGTGTGTGCGTAACTTGATTCTTATACATATCTATCTATACTCATATAAATAAGTATACGAATATATTTCAGTGCTTTCATATTTTCAAAACACATATAAAATAAGGAAGGGGGGCATGTGATCATAGAGAGGTGCAGTTGGCAGGTTGCAGGCCCAGGAGAGCCCGCAGTGTAACCTCTAATCCGAAGGCCAGCCAGGTACAAGACTCAGTGAGAGCTGATGTTTTAGTTGGAGTCTGAATCAAGGAAAGCACCACTGTCCCAGCTCCTGGCGGTGGGGCAGGAGGAAGTCCTTCTTGCTCCTGGAGTGTCAGCCTTTTTGTTCTCTTCAGGCCTTCAATGGACTGGGTGGGTGGGACTCACCCCCTTTAGGGAGGTGCTCTGCTTTATGGACTTACGAATTCAAATGTTAATATTACCCAGAAACACCCTGGAAGACCCAGAATAATGCTTGAGCAAATGTCTGGGCACCCCATGGCCTGACCAAATTGAAACATAAAATTAAGCATCACACTCCCCACCCCTATACCACCTGTAGCTCATTTCGGGGAGGATATGGCCTCTGTCAGAGGACGTGCAGTCCCAGTGACTGGGGCACAGTGCAGACTGCAGGCCACATCTGGCCTTTTTGTACACCAGGCCCACACCACCCAGCTCTAGGGGCTCTGTCCCTGCTCCCTGAAGCACCCCTGACCATTGGTGTTGAGGTGCTGAATCCACGAGAATAGACGAGGAGAAGACCACCTCATTTCACTCTTCTAGGCTAAGGGGTCCTGGAGCAAAAGAGAAAGTGATGGGAGAGGGTAGGACAGATTTGAAGGAAATGATGAACTTTGAGAATCCACCACAGAGGCAATGAAGGTCTGGTTTTCATTATTTTCCAGGATTTCTATGCAGTTTCAATTTCCCCAAAAGGAGCCCCCGCACAAAACAATTAGGCCCCGCCGTGGTATTTCACTGTTGTTGAAATCAGCTCCTAGAGAGGATGTGAACATCTCTCTCCGTGCGTGAGCCCCACCTCAGTCTCAATGAGAGGCTAAGTTCTCATGTTCCTGAGTTGAAAAGCAGTTGAACAGATGGTGGCTGACACCTTTCTCAGGAATCCTGGAAACCCACCAGTCTATCCACTGAGGTATGAAAAAGAGAAAAAGGGACCAAAAAAAAAAAAAAAAGTGGTGTAGAGAGAAAAATGACTGGAATGGATGAGCCCAAGAGGAGACCATGCTGCCTGGTGTGTTGGAGGGGCGCGCTCTGCCATAAGCCAGGAGTTTGAGAGTTTGGGAGCTGGGTGGGGGGAGCAGAGGGGAGGGCCTGCTCTCTCTTCTTCCAAGATGGGACCCTACTGCTACAGTCAGGGAGCTGAGATCAAATAGCATCCTGACCAAACCTATTCCCAGGGGATACTCCTTCCCCCAAAGATTCTGAAGTCGCGCTGAGTGAACCATTCCAAATGTGTACGCTTGCCTTAAAAGAACAGAATTTCATCCAGGTTCTAAATGGAAGCTTAGCTTGTGAAAACTGGATCAGAGAAAATGTGAAGAGAAGGAAAGAGAAAGCAATGCAAGATGGCGCACCTACTTTTCCCGTGAGAGAGGTCAGCTTACTACAAACCTATATCTGGACTTTAGCCCTGAAGGGCTAGCAGGGAGGTTTTTTCTGCTGTTTCCTTGGTAGGATAAGAAAAAGAAATCTAAGCACAGAATGTCTTTTTGGGGAGGCGTGGGGGTTGAGGGAAAATGATGGCTTTAAGTCATACCTTGGTATGGTGTATATACTTGTTTTCTGCCAAATGATTTCAGATTTTTTTAAATAAATGGGGGCAATATTTGTGGGATATAATCCAAGACACTATGCCACATTCTCTCCCCTTTTATTGAACTTGAGACGTAACATCTGCATTACCTTTGTCCTGACAGAGACTCGTTGTTTAGCCTCAGTGACAATTTCATTGCTGACTAGGTAACACTTAGTACCAATTAAACCACTCCAGCAGAATTGCTCTGCTTTTCCAGTTCTAGCAAATTTAAGTCATTATAGAAATCATTATAGGAAATCAGATATAGGAGAGAATTCTAGAATATGGAGCATATCATATCATTGTTTTAGAGCTAGAATCTAAAAGAGTATTAAGCCAAATAAATCCCTTCACTTTACAGATGTAGAAACTGCATCCAAAGAGGTTGAACATTTCACTGGAGGTTAGCAGCTCACTGGGGACAGACTGGTGGGGTAGAACCCACATTTCCTACCTCCGGGAAGACCTGCTTACCCCCTTGTAACACAGAAGAAGAAAACTACCCACAGGTTCACTGAAAAGCCCACCCAACAGGACCTGAGACCACAGGTTGGCATTTTAGAAAATTTAAGATAGGAAATTTGTTCACACTGTGAGAAGGGAAAAAGGGACTAAAAATGGTGGCATACGGGGTTAGCCTTCATTGGCCTCATTACAAAAAATGTCCAGTGGGGTCATAAGAAAGATATCAGAAATCTCCATGCCAAAGCCCCCCAAAGAACACATTCAAATCCCACATATCTGTCTGCAAATGCCTGAAGATCAGAAGTAAAGGTTTTGCTTCATATCACAACAAAAAAAGGGGCTTTCTATGCACAGGGAAGTGACATGGTTGTCCCCAGGAGAGTCCAGCTGCAGAACAGCAGACATGGAGGAAGGCAAGGGGATGTGTGCTGGCCAAGATCTCTTGTAGCAAAGGGAAGACTGGGAGTTGGCAGGACTGAAGATTCTGACTACAGATCTGTTTACGGGAGTGGGTTTTGAAAGAATCATAGAACCCCTGGGTAGGCAGAAACCAAATTCAAAAAGGGATGCATCATATGATCTTTTGGGATATAGAAAAAATTTTGATGTTTTGCTTTTATTTTTATGTTAAAAATAAGGAATAGGGGCACCTGGGTGACTTGATTTCTGCCTGGGTCATGTTCTTGAGGTCATGAGATCGTTGGGCTCTGTGCACTGAGCATGGTGCCTACTTGGGATTCTCTCTCTCCCTCTCCCTTTGGCCCTCCTGCCTGCAGATAAATAAAGAAATCTTTTTTTTTAAGGTAAGGGATAAATTAACTTTTATGAGTATCTAATAAGTGGACAGCACTACTGTTCTCTCTTGGCCAAACATTCTGAGTGTGTAGGGTACCAGGACTTCTGGGGGATGAGAGGGAAGCTCCATCCTAACAGGCTGCCCTCCAACTACCAGATTAAGTGGTGTGACACACGACAGTATCTAGTTGTTGATAAACTAATTCTGTCAAAAAGGACAAGGGGGTCTTCTGGATGTGTTAGTGATAAGCTATTTGGACTAATGCTCCTTACTGTCATTTTCACACCTAAAAATGCTAGATAAAAATATATTTTAAAACAACCTCCTTAAAATATCAAGGAATTGGCAGCAAACTTGGGAATTATAAGGTAATTGAAAATTGATGGAAAAGTAGGAAACCTGAAAATCTTTGTTCCTAGGGTGTTTGCTCATCTAGGCATATAAGAAGTATTAGATTTTAGTCCTTTGGGCCATGAAGACCAGAAATCAAGCCATTGTAAACCTTCCTCAAGTAAACGGACCCCAAAGGGTTGTTCTCTCAAGTTATGGATGATCCCGAGAGAACCACCCTTGCACGGATTTGCAGCCCAAAGTAACATCATGTGGGAGGACTGGAATCCTAAGAGCTGTGAATTTCATTTGAAAGAACCTCACATGACAGTGCTTTGAGGTACTCAGAGGAAAAAAAATGCAAATATTCTTCTAAGGAATGCCCCTTTTGTCCAGTTTTCAAATTATTCCTATAAATAATTTTTTAAAGATGTTATTTATTCATTTGACAGACAGAGATCACAAGTAGGCAGAGAGGCAGGCAGAGAGAGAGGAGGAAGCAGGTTCCCCGCTGAGCAGAGAGCCCGATGCGGGGCTCGATCCCAGGACTCTGAGATCATGACCTAAGCTGAAGGCAGAGGCTTAACCCACTGAGCCACCCAGGTGCCCCACCTATAAATAATTTTTAATGACTATCAAAAAGCAACATCCAACTAAAAATAATCTAGCATGTAGGAAAATAGTCACTGTGAAGGAGAACAATCAGAAACAACATATAACGGAAACATCCAAAGACTTCCTACATTGGCATTGTCAAACACACATCATAAAGCAAGTATCCTTCCTATATTTAAAGATTAAGGACATATATTTTATATATATTTATATATATATAAATATACACACACATATAGGTATACACACATACACACATATACATATACACATATATGGAACAGGAAACTATAAAGAGTGACAGAGAAAATTTGAAAAAGAATCAGATAAAGTTTTTACAAATGAAAAGTACAAGATTTGAAATGAAGGACTCAGTGGATACATATAAAAACAGAGTATACACAGCCAAAGAAAGAATTTAATTCAATCGAAGTTATGTTTGAGGACATTTTCCAGAATATAGCCCAAGAGATGAAAAGATGGAAAATATAGAATAGAGGTTACAAGATACAGAAGATAAACTGAAAAGGTCTATTATCCCTTTAAGCAGAGTCCCTGAAGGAGAGACTAGAGACAGGTATTTGACCACAGAACGGCTGAGATTTCAATAATGAAACATTCCATAATGAGGTCAATGATGAATTTCAAGCATAAAAGAAACGCAAGCCTGAATACATCCTAGTGAAACCGCAACACAGGAAAAACAAATAAAAAGTTATAAAAGAAGCCACGGTAAAAAGATAGCCTGGGGTCACAGAGCTGGCTTATCAACTGTGACAGGGGAAGTCATGATAGTTGAGTGACACTGGGAGCGCCTGGATGGCTCAGTCCTTTCAGTGTCCGACTCTTGGTTTCAGCTCAGGTCATGATCACAGGGCTGTGAGATGGAGCCCCTCGTTGGGCTCTATGCTCGCATGGAGTCTCGAGATTCTCTCCCTCTCTCTCAGGCCTTCCCCCCACTCTCTCCATCTCTCTCTCATAAATAAATAAATTTTGGAAAACATTTTTTTTAAAAAGGTGAATGACACTAGGGTTCCGTCCAGAAAGCCAACTGAGGGTAGCAGTTGAAGTAGGAGGAGCCATTACTGGGCGAGTACAAGAGTCCTGAACTCTTAAAACTGGCCCTCCAGGGCTTTCTTCTAGGACATCACTCCAGACCTAGGGGAAAGTGCTCAGAGGGAATTTAAATTGAGGCAGGTAAGGATAACATAGATGAGGAAAAGAGAAGGTCCAGACCGGAAGAAAGAGAGGGGACCTGGGACAGGAAATCTTAGAATGCAAGCCATCTGATGTTTGAAAAAACATAAAAACAACAGAAGAGGGGGCTTTATGATGTTGAATTTTTTTCCCCAAACCCTGTGTCTTAGCTATAACAAAATTCCATCAACTGGGTGGCTTATAACCAACAGAAATTTATTTCTCACTGCTCTGCAGAGCAGGAAGTCAGTAGACTGCTGACTTCTCCTGTTTCCTCAAACAGCAGAAGGGGTGAGGGAGATCTCTGGGGTGTCTTTTCTAAGACCACTGATCTCATTTGTGGGGGCAGAACCCTCATGACCTAATCTACCAAAGTCTCCACCACATTGGAGGTTAGGATTTCAACCCACAAAATTTGGTGGGGGGAGGTGACACAGACATTCATTCTAAGGCACCCTGCTTCATTTTAAACTCAGGAAAGTGAATTTCACCCAAAATGTAGCAATAGAAAAGCCACTGAAGTAAAAATCTCTACAAAGCTGGGGTTTAAAAATAAAAAGGAACAAAAACATTACAAACACACAAAAAGGCATGATAAAGTATAATCTCCTATTTCAAAACAAGCTAAATATTTTCAGAAAACAATAAAAGACATGGAAGTACATCCAGAAGTATAAAAAGTTTAGAAATAAGGTGACATACATAATTAAGAAATAACTCGAAATAAAAGAAAAACATTTCAGAAGTGAAGAGTAAAGTGGAAAGAATATGGGAATAGTAGTGAAGAGTAGTTAGCAATAAAAAGTAGTTGAAAAAAAGAAAAAGTTTTCAAACAAAGAAAGGGAGAAGGGATTAAAAAGTATTTGGGAGCAAGTAACAAAAGTTAAAGATAACAATGAAGACAAATATATGGATAATAGAAGTCCTTTAGAAGCAAACCAAGCAAGGAAGAAAATGAATACTAAGGAGTATAATCCAAGGAAACTTGCCTAAAATCAGAGGGGAAAAAAGGATTTGAAATTACACATCAAAAGAAGAAGGACATCGTGTAAGTTGAAAGTTACTAACTGAAAGTTACTACCATCTAGAGATATCCTACTATAATTACTGGACTTCCAAGAAAAAAAATAAATTATTTGAGCATCCAAAAAAAGAAGAATGGAACTTATGAGAAAAGAATCCTGGAGCTTTTTGACAGCAGTAAGTATGCCAGGAAAAAAAAAAAAAGTAGTTATGGGCTTAAGAAATTGTGCTCCAGGATTGGAACTTCAAATATTAAAACAAACTGTTAATATGCAAGATCTCAGGGAATATCGTTCCCAGGAGACCTTTGTGAGAAACATACTAGAGAGGAAGCATCAGACAACTAAATGACCCTCCTTGATGTGAGGGCAGATGGCAAGGATTAAGTTTATAGTAACCTGTACAACTAAGACTGAAAGTGGGTGAGCAGAAGACTGGAACAGCCATATGCTTTGACAATTTATAGTACACCTACTAGAAGATGGAGAGAAGATGGGGAGAGCATATGCAAAAGAGCTCTTTTAATGTTTTAAATAATCATATTGGTAGTACATTGGAATTTTGGGGTTTTGTCAGTATTCTTACTCCAAGTCTTTTGTGTCCATGATGTGGGATAAGACAAATTACTAATTATGGGCAGTTCTGATTATATGATCCCTTGTGTTCTTGAGAACCAGCATTCATGGTGTAGAAGAAAGGAATTACAGGTGTAACACAGAAGAAGTTAAATGAAATCTGGGTAGTGTTTAATTTCTATTGGAAGAGCCAGTATTGACCTGTGAGATATCGGATTCTTGAATATATGTTTGTATAAGTGAGTTACAAGACATGAAATTCATGAAATGAATGATACACATCACAATTACAAAAACTCAATTATGTGTGTGTGCACGTGTGTGTGCACCTGCGTACATTCAGCTCCACTGAAAAGAAAACAACGACGAACCTGCCAACCCGGAATGATGAATATTCTTCTAAATGTTGAGACAGGTGGACCTGAAATATTTATTTCCCCTACAAGGAACCAGGACTTCTTGAAGAAATGACTGAATCCAGGTCTGGTGCAGAAAATGTACGAGGACCCAGGAACCAACCTGAACGGGGACTCCTGCTGGGACAATCTGAGCTGTGGTAAAAATGTTTAAATGCACGAGTTTATGATAACACTGAAAAAAAATTGGTCACCTTCAGAGGATGATCGGGAACTAACTTATCTTGAAAACTACTGAATAAAGGAAAAAACTCCAACATTTATTCTTTCTATGTAGCCTGTACTGCTGGGTGACCAGATGGTAGATGGAGAAGCGTCTTTTTATTACAACTATTGAATAACAACAACAGGGATAGGATATCACCACCTTGCAGCCCCCAGTGAATTCACAGATTTAGGCATTAAGGATCAGTGACCATTAACATAAAAAAAATGACAACTGGATATTATGGACCTCCTATGGTCTGGCCAAAGGGATCGAATCTAAATCCAATCCGGCTTCTGGATCCAGCTGCCCAATTTTCTGGAAAATGAGAGGGTTGCTACCATGAGGATGTGATTTTAAAAGTCCAGGCTGGGGGCGCCTGGGTGGCTCAGTGGGTTAAGGCCTCTGCCTTCGGCTCAGGTCGTGATCCCAGGGTCCTGGGATCGAGCCCTGCATCAGGCTCTCTGCTCAGCGGGGAGCCTGCTTCCTCCTCTCTCTCTGCCTGCCTCTCTGCCTCCTTGTGATCTCTGTCTGTGAAATAAATGGATAAAATCTTAAAAGTCCAGGCTGTGGGAAATGAAACAACTCATCTCCAGTTTCTTCAAGGCATAAACTGTAAGGAAAAAAAAAAAAAAAAGACTGGAAAGAGAACTTACAGATGAAAAGATCAAAAAGAAATATCAAAAAAGAGTTTTCATGGGCAGGACAACACTATAGTGTCTGGGGAATGCACATTTGGTTGATAAAACTAGTTTTCCAAGAAATTCAAGGAGATGATAAGTATAGAAACCAAAGTAGTGGTTACTTAAGGGGTGTAGAGGGAGAAGAAGGATATAAGGGTGCTTCTGGGCGTGTCCAGCAAAAGTTTATTTCGGACCTACATGGTGGTAATGTTAACATATTTCATGAGGCCATGCATTTGGTTCATGTGGCTTTTGGCTTTCTGGGTTTTATTTTGCAATAAATAGTGTTTTAAAATAGAGTGAGTACATAATAACGTGTAAGTTTCAGAGAGGGGCAAGTGGGGTTTAAGTTCTTAATATCATCTGGGAAGGGGGTAAAGGTCCTGCTTGACTTTGACTTTAATATTCATGTTGTAGTTTCTAGAATAATGATGATAAGACTAGATGTAGATTATCGAACACTCAAAGTAGTAGAAGAAAAAAATTAGAATAATAAAAATAACCCCAAAGGAGTCAGGAAAGGAAGCGAAGGACAGGTGTGTTATGGGTTGAAGTCCTAAAAGCCAGTACCCACGAATGAGATAAGGTCCTTGTGGATGTCATTAGGTTGGGATGCGGTCATGCTGAAGTAGGATGGGCCCTAGACCAACATGGCTGTGTCCTTATTAAAGCAGAAGAAACCCAGACCCAGGGGGAGCAGCCCACGTGATGGCAAAGGCAGAGATTAGAGCCACGCAGCTCCAAGCCCAGAGATTCCAAGGTGCCACCAGAAGTTAGGAAGAGGCAAGGAAGTTTCCACCCAGTCTCAGAGGGAACATGGCCCTGCTGGCTTCTGGCTTCCGGGGCTGTGAGAGAATAGGTTTCTGTTGTTTTAAGCCACCCAGTTTGTGGTACATTGTTATGGCAGCGTGATGGTTAATTTTTTTTTTTAAGATTTTTATTTATTTAATAGAGAGAGATCACAAGTAGGCAGAGAGGCAGGCAGAGAGAGAGGGGGAAGCAGGCTCCCCGCTGAGAAGAGAGCCCAATGTGGGGCTCTATCCCAGGATCCTGGGATCATGACCCGAGCTGCAGGCAGCGGCTTAACCCACCGAGCCACCCAGGCGCCCCGTGATGGTTAATTTTATGTATCAATTTGACAGGGGCAGGCAGTGCCCAGATATTTGGTCAAACCTTCCTCTGAGTGTTTGCATCAGGGTGTTTCTGTGTGAGATGAACATTTAAATTGGTGCATTGGTGGAGCAGACTCCCCAGTATGGGTGGGCCTCATCCAATCTGTTGAAGATGAGAATGGAAGAAAACACTGGGCAAGAAAGAATTCTTTCTCTCTGATTGTCTTTGAGCTGGGACATCAGTTCTCCATGGCCTTGACACTTGGAATCAGACTAGAACTTACACCATCAACGCTCCTGGCTTGCCAGCCTGCTGACTGCATATCTTGGCCTTCTCGGTCTCCATGATTGCATGAGCCCATTCCTTGTAGTAAATACAAATATAAGCAAATCCTTTTGGTTCTTAAAAAAAAAAAAAAAGAACCCAGAAAATACAGGCAGCCCTAGGAAACTAACATAAAGTAGGGTCATTAGAAAGCACAAAATAAGATGCCAAGCTTAGCACAAACATATCGTAAAATATAAATGGTTAAAAGCTTCTGTGAACCAACAAAGATATAGTCAGACTTTTTTTCTTTTAATTTTAACTATATGGTGTTTTCAAGAAAAACATCTAAAACGGAGGACCACCAAAAAATTGAAATTAAAATAACCAAAAGAAGCTGATGTGGCTATATTAATGGCAGATAACATATTCTATCCTACTGTCTTCTTGGAGATAAGATGATCACTTCACAGTAATTCAAAAATTCAAAAAACTGAATTCACCAGAAAGTTACAATTTTTAAAGGTATATACACTTAATCTTATGTCCCCAAATATAAAAGTAAAATTGCACAAATTTTACAGAGAAAGAGACAAACATTCCATCAAAGTGGGAAATTTTTTTAAAAGATTTTATTTATTTATTTGACAGAGGGAGATCACAAGTAGGCAGAGAAGCAGGCAGAAAGAGAGAGAGGAGGAAGCAGGCTCTCCATGGAGCAGAGAACCCGATGCGGGGCTCGATCCCAGGACCCTGGGATCATGACCTGAGCCGAAAGCAGAGGCTTTAACCCACTGAGCCACCCAGGCACCTCAAAGTGGGAAATTTCTAACAAGAGGGATAAGCAGCTTAAAATGCTTCTGGAATATATTAAAAGGTTACAGTATATACTATAATATTATGTAAACCCAAGTAAATTAAAGAAATTTGTAGAACTGATTTCCCCCTCCCTTAGTATGAGTTCTTAGCCACATTGCAAGATAAATACAGTGATGAGATAATGAGATCAGAAAAGACATCGTGTTATAGTTTCCAAGAATAACCTTTTATTTTATTTACTTTTTTAAAGATTTTACTTATTTGACACAAAGAGAGATCATGAGTAGGCAGGAGGCAGGCAGAGAGAGAGGGGCAAGCAGGCTCCCTGATGAGCGGAGAGCCTGATGCAGGGCTCCATCCCAGGACCCTGAGATCATGACCTGAGATCATGACCTGAGCCAAAGGCAGAGGCTTAACCCACTGAACCACCCAGGTGCCCGAAAAATAACCTTTTAAATAAGGGCTTATATCTACTGTCCTTAATAATGAACATCACCTTAAGTGTGCACTACACCCGGAGACCCTTGCTAATGCTAGTATGAAGCCATTATGATTTGTTTGACATCTGAAACTTACACCCACTTTTCAGGAAATGGTGCTGGAACAACTGGATATTCACATTAGGAGAAGGGGGAAAACCCTGTGCCCTACCTCAAAAAATTAACGCCAGAGAGATCCTAGACCTAGATATAAATGCTAAACCCAGAAAGTGTAAAACTATAAAACATAGAAAAATATCCTCCTGACCTAGAATTGGACAAATTTCTTAAATAGGACACAATGGGCTATCCATGAAATAAATTAATTAGTAAATTGGATTTCATCAAAATTTAAAATTTCCCATTGAAAGACACCATGAAGAAAGAGAAGAGGCAAAGCAGAGTGGGAGAAAATATTTGTACTATACCCTAAAAAGAAATCAGATCCATAATATATAAAGTACTCTTCCAAATCAATCAGAAAAAGATAACCAAGTTTCCAAGTTTTAAGAAATGGGCACAATATGTGAATAAGCACTTCACAAAAGAAGATCTCCAAATGATCAATAAATATGCATGCCATTATTATTCATCAAGGAAATGCAAGTTAAAAACCACAATGTGGTATCAATAGACAGCAGTAGGAGTGGTTAAAAATTAAAAGACCAAGGTCAAGTGTTAGCAGGGATTAAAACAACTGAACTCTCATCTATTTTTGGCGAAATTGTAAACAGGAAAGTGGTTTGGTGATTTCTAAAAAAAATAAAACATACAGCTACTCTATGAAACTTGCATAAGAATGCTTACAGCAACTTTATTTATAATTTCTCCAAACTGGAAACAATCCAAAGGTCCGCCAGTAGGAGAATGGATAAATAAACTGCGGTTTATTCATATATTTGTACATCAAATAATACTACACAGCAGAGATAAAGAATGAAGTATGGATATCTGCAACAACTTAGATTCATCTCAAAGACACCAGGCAAAAGAAGGTAGATACAGAAGATGTATGATTCAATTTATGTAAGGTTTCAAGAACAGGCTAAACTAATCCATGGTGGCAAAGATCAGATTAGGGGTTACCACTTTCCGCCAGTTCCAGTTTCCCCAACAAGGGGAACACAATGGAGCTTTCTGAAGCTCAGGATATGTGCTGTATCTTGATCTGGGTCACAGTTACACGAGGAAATACGTAAGTAAAAATTTATTGTGCAGTATACCGAAGACTCATGCGTTTTAGTGAATGAAGACAAACAAACATCTAGAATGGGAAGATAAGCTTTTACAATGTTCTCAGCAATCTTTAATGAGACCGTCTAAACTTAAATATTTCATTCGTTGTAATGATAAAGTTTAGATGCCTCTTCTAAGATTTTTGGTGCAAAAGACTAAAACTCACATATTGTTTCTGAATTTTTATCCTTCTGTCACATAAAAAAGAGCAGAAATAATACACAGAAAAAGTAAAGACAAACTAAAATGCATTCATTTGTCAGCAAATAGTGCTGAAAGACAGAACGTAGTGCTGAGGATTTGAAATGATGAGTATTTGTAAAATATGCAGTATGGGACATTTGCGATACAGTTCGATGAAAGTATGGTGGTATTTTACACATATCAATTTATGATATTTGCTAAATTTCATTTCAATGATGAAAACAAAGAATTTTGTTGTTTAGAAGCTATTAAAGGAAAGATACAGCAGACAAATTCTCAATAGCATATGCATTTATTAAAGATGACGTTTTGTGGGAAAAGGGTAGACGGAACCACAGCAGGGATGGATGGTTGCACTGACTGCAATTTTTTTTTTAAGATTTTATTTATTTATTTGACAGAGAGAGAGATCACAAGTAGGCAGAGAGGCAGGCAGTGAGAGGGGGAAACCGGCTCCCCGCTGAGCAGAGACCCCCGATGCGGGGCTCGATCCCAGGACCCTGGGATCATGACCCAAGCCAAAGGCAGAGGCTTTAACCCACTGAGCCACCCAGGCGCCCCTGCAATTTTTAATAGAAGTTGCAGGGCCAGGTTTCAGAGCGGGCGCTGTAAATGAAGACCATTCACTGCATCACTCCCAGGCAAAGCACTGCCTGCAAAAAACTCGAAGGCAAAAGTATACAAAATGATACAAGGTGTCATCAGTGCAGTTAATTTTATGAAAACCAGAAGTTCAAAGCCTAGTCCAATTTATACATCCTTCTAATTCCAGGTGGTGACCTTAAGAAACAGATGTCCTTTTTGACAAAAAGAAAAATACTCCAAGCTTTTTTTTTTTTTTTGACCTTTTCTTAGATGACAAGTGGCTTTCAATAATATAGGTATAGAGGAGGTAAAATTGAAGAAAGAAACAGATTACATCCCCACCTTCCAGTCAAGGTGCTGCTTGGAACAATGAATTACAGTATACTTTGAAAGAAGCATGCTACAGAGAGATCCTCTTGAAACAGGTGTTTTTAAATGTTTCCAACATGACACGATTTAAATTCGGTTATCAAAACAGATACATTGCGGTCCCAATAAACTCCTCTAGGTACGTATTTTAAGATTTGGAAACAAAATATTTCTTTTCCAAGTGAAATGTTTAGTTGGGTATTGTGCCCAATTATTAAAAATATAAAATATAAAACTGCATTGTTTAATGGTTGTAGAGCTTCAGTTCTGCAAAATGAGAAAGGTTCTGGAGGTTGGTTGCAGAACAAGGTAAATGTACTTAAAATTACTGAATTGGGCACTTTAAAGTGGCTAAGGTGGTGAATTTTATGTTGTGTGTAGTTTATCACAATTCAAACTATAAAACTGGGACACTTTCCAATTCAGTTTTAAGAATAACTGATTAACATCAAAGCAGATATAGACGTACTGACCACATTTCATAAAATTTTTTTGATCGGTTGATAAGTGGGAATGGAAAATAAGAGTCATGATTCACTATGACCAATGATGCCTGTCTGCTGTTGGAACCAGACATCTTTTAGAATTATCTGACACCGCTCAACGGTTATTAAAACCAAGTCTTCAAGTAAATTCAAAACCAGGCTTTGACATTACAATATTACAAAATGGTAAACCAATACAACAAATAACAGAAGATTTTAAATTTGTATCACTCTCAAATATGGGTAGTTTCTGTTAAAAAAAATCAACTTCAAACACGTTTATCTATTGCTCACCCCTTGAAAAGTCCGCTTTGTGATTTTTTATTATAAGCACAGTCATTACGATTACAGTAGAACATGATGCACATTGGAATAAACAAACACACAGGAACAGAGGGGCTGCATACTCACAGTATTTTTCTGATGGGAGTGCTCACTCAAAACACTCCGAGCCCCTCACCGGGTCAGTCACTTACTGACCTCCTCCTTAGCTTTCCTCCTTCATATCTCTCCAGGCGCTTGGCTAGCTGATGCTTAAATGAGCCAAGGGCCAAGGAATGGCTATATCCCAGTGGCCCAGGGGATCTTAGAAAGCCCTGGACGTTTCTCTCTTGTACCAAACCAAAACCTGCCTCCTGGAACTTCTGCTAATCGGTTCTCGTCCCTGACCCTAGAGCCCACAGGACAGGCTGGCTCTTACTTGGTTGGAGTGCCCTCCAATGGGCTTGCAGACCATGTCTTTACCCTTAGATGGGTCTTCTTAGAGTGGATTCTCACTCATTTTTGGTTGTCCAACATCCCACCTCATTCCTAACAGGGCCAAGTCTCTTCCAGTGCATTCTCTGAGTGGCCTCTTTTTAGGAGGGGATGACCACCACCCAGAGGCAGGGTCTCTCTGACCCGGCTCAGCACAGCTAGGGAGCATGTGTGTGATGTCCCAGCACTTTGGATCATGAGCAAGGGACACAAAGATATGGGACAGTAGGAGCACGTGTCTTTCCCCAGGGATCCTTCTGATGGTCTTGTGTGTCTTCTCATGACACCAACCCCTACAGACATACCTCCAAGTCCCTGTTCCCATCTCAGTAAACAGCATCATGTATGGAAAAAACCTAGGAGTCGTTCTTGAGTTTTTTCCCTTTACACTCATTCATTCATACAGTCAGCTCCACCAGCAAAGAATGTCTTCCGTCTGGCCCGTCTTCCTTCCTACTGTCCCATCATTGCTGGGACCTCCCCAGCAGCCTCGCATCTGGGCTTCCTCCTGAGGCCTCTACAATCTATCCTCCACACAGAAGAGAGAGTGATCCTTTCAACACAGAAAGCAGATCACCTCAATCCCTTTGCATCCTTCCAGCAGCTCCCCATCTCACTCAAAAGCCCCGTCCTCCTCCCCAAACCCTACTGCACCCAGTAGTGGCCACACCGGCCTCCGCCCCGCTGCTGGGGGCGCTCTTCCCCTACATTCGCATGGCTCCTCCCTCTGGTCATTTAGGCTTTTCCTCTCTCTGATGGCTGCTTGGAAGGACAGACCTGTCCCCCCAACTAAAATAGAACCCTCGCACTCTCCATATCCTGGGCCTCCCTTCTCTCTTCTTCGTGAGCTCTCCCACCACTTGTTATGGCTACTGCTCGTCTTCCTGTCGAGGATGTCAGGCCTATGAAAGGAGGCACAGGGCCTTGCTCACTGTTCCATCCACAGCCTGGAATGATTCTTGGCACACAGTAGGCATACAGTAAATGTTCAGGGAATGAAAGAGTGGACGATTCCTGCTGTTGGGCCATCTAGAGCCATCTGGGTTCCTGTCCATTTCTCAAGCCTGGGTTTTCAGCCTAGGATGGGTTTCTGAGCTCAGAGAAACTTCCAGTAAATGTCCTTCCTATTTGAGCTTGCTGGAGCTCCCTTTTGTCACTCACTCCCATGAGCCCTAATTGATAGACCTTTTAAAAGCAAACACCCTCATTTCTCCCAGGTGCTCTTCATACTGTCTCATCGTCATACTGTCTCATCAGGTCAACAAGAGTGGGGCCAGCGAGGGTCTGCCATGGCCTTGGCAGAGGTGTGGGAAGATACAAGGAGGGGGAGGCAGAGAGCGGGAGTCCCACGGACTTGAATTCCTGTCCCCTCCAACACAGTCACTACCTCCATGGGCCCAGCTAGCATCACCTCTCACCTGGACCCCCACAAGAACCTCCTACCCAATCTTGTCTTGTCACTTTGGCCCCCTCTGAATCATTCTCCCACACTGCAGCCAGAAGGACCTTCCTAAAACATGAGCCCAACTTGCCATCCACCTCCTGAGGGCCTTCTCAGGCTCCACAGAGCTCTCTCTGCATGGTAAAAGTTCTGTCCGGCCCATGTGGCTAGGTCACATCTAGGTTAGCTACTCTGAACTCCTCCCCGATTCTCAGATTCCTATGCTCCTTCCAGCCTCTGCACCTTTGCGCATTCTGTTCCCTCTGGCCCACCTTCTTTATCTTTAACTCTGATATCAGGTTAGTGGAGCATACATGGTCAGTGCCCACCGAGTCCTGGGGCTTTGGTGGAGGGGTCCCTCCCTCAGGCACCAGCTTCTCTGTTTGCGGGTCCTCTCTGGCTGCAGCCCAGCATTCCACCAGGTCAGAAGTGCCTGGGGGGAGGCGTGGGGGGTAGGGAGTCACTCACCTTTCACCGGAAGAGGGATAGAAGTTGGTGATGAACACCCAGCTTCTATCACTACTCAGTGGTGGGACACTTGTCATCTATAGGGTCTCTCAAGAGTCTCCTCAGCGAGACTGAGCTCCAGCTGTCCGCAGTGGTCAGAGTCCCACCGATCTGTCCTTCATTGTCATTCTTCCCCGTGTCACTCCCTTTCTGCATCCACACTTCAGAAGAACTACTCGCCTCCAAACCTGGTCACAGGGGCAGCTTGTGGGGGAACCCAGGCGAAAACAGGCCCCTCCCCCATCATGCACATTACAGCCCTAGGTACCTCTCCTCCACGGCCCCCTGTGTTATTTGAACTAAGAAGCTGTATGATTGCTCGGTTCAATGTCCACCTTTCTAAAGGACCAGAGCTACTGAAGGCCACATCCCGTCTGTCTTGCTCCACACAGAAGGCTCAGTCCCCAGCACTTGGCCTGGCACCTGATAAATAAATACTCAGGAACTACGGGATAACCGAAAACATGAATTACCTGGGCACGGGGATAAAATCTGGTCTTACCCACTTCCTCTCTGCATGACTTGGGGCAGTGACAGTGGGACCTCTGTTAGCTCCAGTTCCCTCTGGAGAAAACAAAGCCACAATGTTGGCCTCTCTGGCTTCTAGAGGATGAAGAGAAATCAGGCATGAAAGAACTCAGTCTATAATGATGCTCAGTAGTTGGCCACCAACGTCAGTGTCCTAAAGTCTACGACAGACCTGCACAGGAGAGATGCTGGAGGAGCAAACTGACCGCTCAGGGCCAGAGAGTCAGCAGAGACCAACAGAAGGGAAGGCACATTCTGGAGCTGCGAACACCTGTTCAGGTTGGTTTTACCTGCTCCCTGCTCACGGGATGGGGCATGACATTGGAGTGTCTTTGGACAGATGGACACCCTTGACTGACATCAAGGACAATTTCATGTTGAGTACCCTCCTCTAAGTGGGATCCCATTTCCACCCTAGTGATGGAGACAAGGCAGGATGGAGCATGGGCATGAGGCCCCGGGGGGATGTATGAGTGCTGACAGCCACACCCCCCGAGAGGAGAGGGGGAGCTTGCCCCCTTCCCAACCCCACTCTTGGGAGCCCAGCAGCACCTCCTGAATACAGGACATGCTTCCCTCGCAAATTTAACAGTTGGGAAAGCAGCCCTTTGGAATCTGTCCAGGGAATGTTCTCAAGCTTGGCTGTTCGAGAAGCGACCGAAGGTCCATGACATCTAATAATTTGCCAGTTTGCCAATTGGATTTGAGTCGCCTCAGATTGGTGCGAGGAACAAAGTATCACACAGCTTGTGACCAGACCAAGTCAACAGCCTGGCATGAACCCAGTGTGGATTTGTAACGTTTTATTTATAGTTGTGTGGGAGGTAACCCTCCTTAACAGTCCGGAGAGATCATCAGTTCAGGAAGTTCAGTAGGACTTTACTGCTTTTGTACGTTAATTTATATATCAATATAATAGTACATGTATACATATATCCACTATTATGTATATTTGTATGTATTGTATTGCCATGGCATTTTGTTATATATTAATTATGTTTACATTATCATACATTGGTTATTGTGAAAGCATTTTGCTATAGCAGGACATTGAAGATTTCTAAAGATCTTCAGACACAATCCTTATGACATCAACGTTTTACCCTATCATTTACAAATCAGCTAGCCTGCCTTGAAACAGGGGAATCCTAGGTCCCGTGTGAACTGGCAACATTTCTAGTTACCTCTCCCCTGCCTGCTTGACTAGTGAAGATCCTTTGCTGCAAAAATGTTCACCATTCAGGTTTTTTCTCCACCGTCTTTCTGATTGGTGGTGCTAGTCAGGGAAGAGAGAACATCTGTTATTCTTGCCTACCCAGCATGCCTAGCCTCTTTTAATAAAAGAAACCATGGTTTTCCTTTTAGGGACCCAAGTTTTCCTAGGTCTGATCAATGAGGGCCAAAAAGGGTCAGTGAGAGAGCCAGTCTGAGAATAAAGCCAGTGTGCAGGAAGTTCAATCTGAGATATAAAGAAGGCCAAATCCAGATAATATCATGAGCCCTGGATCAAGCCAGGCCTGAAGCCTTCCTCTTTGCATTACCAATCTCATGAGCCAACTATATCTCTTTTTGCTTAACTCAGTTTGGGTTGGACTTCTGTCTTTCGCAAAAACAGAAAGAGTCCTAACCAGTACATAGAGCCATCTCTGCCCTGCCCTTAAAGGATCCCAAGACACTTGGGGAATTTAGGCAGATGACAATCAGGAGAGCCAAAGGTGACTGATTCTTTTATCTACAGGTCTAATTAGCCCTGCGTGACTGTCTTCCACAGCCACCCCAAAGACATAGGGATAGTAGCAATTATTCATATCAAGGAGCCAGTTGGAACTTCTGCTCCTATAACAACCCTTCAGTTCAGCACGTAGCATTGTTTATGATCTCTTCTTTCCTTCCAGGCTGCCCATAATCAAAAGGACACCGAATGAGACAGATTCTGGCGCTCCCCTATACTAGCTATATGGCTTCAGGTCATTTGCTTTACCTGATTCGGAGTTCCCCATACGTGCAATAACTTTATCTACATCCCAGTTTTTCCATAAGGATTCAAATGTGTACATAAAGAGCCTGAAGTACTCTGTCCCTTCTAGCTAGCACTCAAAAAGAGGTAGCTGATGATGATACTCACCAGACATTCATTGATCCCTTTCTGGGTGCCAGGCTCTGGCCCAAGGGTTTTACAACCATTATTTCATTTAATCCCACCCCCAAACCACCCTGGGAGGTGTGCCCTAATGTGCTCCCCAGTGCCACTGTTTAAAATCATCCAGTCCTCCCAACAGCTGGAGCGTGGAGATTAAGGAGTGTGGCCAAGGCTGGGTAACTCTTCTCCAGGCTGTGCTGGGGGGCTGCATGCCACTCCCCCGCCAGCCCCCCCCCCAAACAAGGCGGTCCCTGAGATGTTGAGATGTTAAGGACTCAGTTTTAACTTTCCCTCCCAGAAAGACCCTTCCCCTCCCAGAAAGACTGTGGCGTGGAGTCCAGGGGACCTCGATGCAGTCAGAGAACAGAATCCAAGCAACTGCATGGAACCAAATCAAGACTTGGTTAGTTTTACTGTGGGAAGCACTGCGGGAGGAAATGCAGAGTGAGGGTTAGAAGACCCAGTGGCTGGTTTGCCAGCCCATCTGGGCAGGGACAAGGCAGCAGTCATGGCTGTCACATTCCTGATTGTTCTAAGGACACTCTCTTGCTCCTGTAATGAGGACTTGAACTCTGGATGTCAGGGCAAACCCAGATAGTGCTCATTCTCCTTGAACCTGGGGACCAATAAAACAATGACTGGAAAGGAATGTTCTACAAGAGAGTCTTGCTGTAATTTTTCCACAGAAATATACTGTGTAGCAAGCTACTAAGTAAATTCTTGGAAACCTGGAAACCCCCCAAAATTGGAAGAAGCAACTTTCTCTTTTCTCTCTCTCTCTCTCTTTTTAACAATTTCATGAAAAGGGAGATAGAGAAAAAACACATCTCTTGAATTTAACTTTATTCACACAAACTTTCTTTAAAAAAAAAAAAGGAAAGAAAAAAGAAAACCTGGCGCCAGTTCATCTAAGAATGAAACTGTCACTCCAGTAACTCTTTAAAAAGTTGCCTATCATTGCGTGGCTTGGGAAATTAATCTCCAGATGAGGGAACCCGAAACTGGTTCTTCTGGGTGAAAATTATTGCCCCCTTCTCCCCAGGAGGCAGATGGAATGAACAATGGGAAGGGGCAGAGTTGCAGGTGGGACGCTCAGCCAAACCAAAGGGCCCCTACGACTTGCTTAAAATAGAAAATATTAGTTAGCAACAGCTACCCGCCCCCCACCCCGCCCTGGCCCGCCCCTCTTTGGAGCCCTCAGTGGACCAACAAGTACTCTGCAGCATCCTGCCCCATCTTCCAGCCCCTCTGGAGGCTTGCAAGAGCCCTTAAGGCAGTTAAAAGCAGAAGCTAATGCCCCCTGGCTGCCCTGATCTCGGGTCTCCGCCCCACGTCTGGGGAGCAAATTCAACCACCACGCTCACCCCACAGGTGGTAGCTTTTGCTCGGTTCTGCTGAAGACATTCAAGTCACGCTCCTGTTGGGGTTCTCTTTAAAGATCTTTGGAGAACGGCACCTACCACAGGAGCTGTACTGGCAGGAACCACTGGCGAGGTCATTACGCTCCTCATTAGGGGACATGCCTTGGCTTTGAGGCGTGGAGGACCGCGGTTCGAATCCCAGCTCTGTCCGCGTGACCTTAACCTCGGGGAGCTACGTGTAAAATGGCGAGGGTGATTTCTGTCTGGCTGATCTGCTGGGAGGATCGGCAATAACGGGGAGCAAGGGCCGGCCTGCACGTGGTTGGTGCTCAGGGGCCTCCGCCCCGCTGCCCCGGCTCAGGCCGAGGAAGGCAGGTGGCTCGTCGCACCTGAGACGCGGGAGCGGAGGAGGGGGTGGGGCGAGGAAAGAAAGGAAGCGTCCAGGCTGGTACTGAACGTCACCTAGCACCCGGCCGCCGTTCCCCGAGGAACGTGCCTGCCAGCTGCCGGGTGCACCCCGAAACCGACGCCCGCGTCCGCCCGTGCGCGAGCAAACGGGTCACGGGAAACCCGCACGGCAAAGTCACACCCTCCGCCGAGGCAGCCGATTGTCCGATCTCGAAGGCTTGACTGTCGCCTTAAAAGAAGGCGTCGCTTTCTTCTCCTCGCGCTCGCCCCGCTCCGCCGCCGCCCCCGCCCTCGCTGCCCGGCCTCCGGGCACCACCCCGCCCCCACCCCCCTGCCGGCGCGCACACAAAAGCAGACCCCGAGACGGAGGTACCGGAACCTGCGGGGCCTGTTTACCACTTCGGGCGCCTCCGCGAGGCGCTGCCCGACGCCGCCACCTACCGGCGGGAGACGGCGCCGCAGCCGGGTGCGGGCCAGCCACTGCGGGCGGATGACCCAACGCCGCAGGCATCTGAGGATAACCTTTCCCCTTTCTTTCCAAGACCAAATAAGGGGGCTCTTCCCTCTGCGTGCCGGGCCTGTGGCGGTTAGGCCAAGGGGCGTGGAAAGGAGGATCCGGGAACGAGGCTGACAGTCGGCAAAACAACCGACCACATTGTTCCCGCGGCGGCCGGCCTCCTCCCTCCTCCGGCGGGCACGGCCGGTGCCCAGGCGGGGCGCTCCCGGCGGCCACGGACGCGGGGAGCCGGGCAGGCGAGTGGGCAGGGCGGCTGTCCGGGGTCCCTCCCCCGCTCCCCGAGCCCCATCGGCGGCACCGCCAAGCCCCCCCACCCCGCCAGACGTGGAGCGCAGGGTGCCCGCGGGCGCCTGCCCCCTTTGCAGCGCGCCCTGCAGTCCCTCGGCGGCCCACTGGGCAGCAGAGCGGGGCGGGGGTCGCAGCCCGAGGGGAGCCGGGCCCGGCCGCCAGGCCTCGGAACCCTGGCATCAGCCCCGGGGGAGGGAGTCACTGGTGGCTGAGTGTTTGGTAACCACAGAAACTGAGATTTGACCTATATTTTCAAATATGGCCCCAACTCTAGTTTTCCTTCTAGAAATCAAAGTGAGAGAGTCTGACGCGACTTGCTATTAATTTTCATCCGGCTTTGTGTTCCAAGATGACACCCAGAAGTTTGGGCAAGTCCAGCGATCTCGAGGGCAGGGCAAGTGGGGAGGTGGTGCGGACGCCTTGTGAGGGTCTCCCCTGTCCTCTGGGCCAGGAAGCAGGGGCTGTCCTCTCTCACGGCCTCCTACCAACCGCAGGTCCTCCTGCCCACCCATGGTGGACATAGTCGTCGAGATTTTAGATATGTTTACCGTTTGGCAATTTCATTATACTTCTAAGTTTTATCTGAAGTAGATAATGGGGAGTCTGTATTCAGATGATGGTCACAGCCCTGCTTGCAACTCCAACAACACTTGGCCTTAATTGAGCATTTAATGTGTGCTGGAAACTGTTATAAATGTTTTGCAGACATCTACTCACAACATCCCTATGCCGTGGGTATTATTAATAACCTCATTTTATAGAGGAGGAACCTGCACTCAGAGGTACGATTTCCACTGACGATCACCCAGCCAGGGAGTCAAAGGGCCAGGATTTATGCTTTGACGGTGAGACTCCAGAGTCCGTGGCCTTGACCGCAACACTAAATGTTTATCAATGGGGATTTGATTAATTTAGAGTGCATCCGTATAATGGAATACTCTCCAGCCACTTAAATGGTGATGTAGATTGGGAATAATTGGCATGGAAAAATGTCCATGACACATTGTTGAGTGAAAACAGCTGGTTACACGAGAGCGTGCATAACAGGATCCTGCAGCTGGGCAGAAGGGAGGCCCGCCTACTGTGCTAACTGTGGTCACCTGTAGGTGGTAGGATTTCAGGTGGCAAAATTCACAGGTACGTTTTCTGTATTGCCGAACGCTTTCTGGAAATGAATGGATAGTATTTTCTAATAAAAAGAGAGTTCTTTTTTTAACTTAAAAAAAAGATGGGGTGCCTGGATGGTTCAGTGGGTTAAAGCCTCTACCTTTGGCTCAGGTCATGATTCCAAGGTCCTGGGATCAAGCCCCGCATCCAGCATTCATTGGGCTCTCTGCTCAGCAGGGAGCCTGCTTTTCTTCCTCGCTATCTGCCTGCCTCTCTGCCTACTCCTGATATCTGTCAAATAAATAAATAAAATCTTAAAAAAAAAAAAAGAAATGGCATTTCTCTGACACATGTGAAACCACTGTCAAGGCTGTCCTCAAATCCTACCTTCTTTTGAAAGCCTTCCCTGATCCCTAAAGTTGGAAGCTCCGGGTCCCACCCTCCTGATGAATGAGAGCTTGTGTCCAGACGTTTAGCTACATGAGCACATACCTATGTCACCAGCTAAACCCTAAATTCTGGAAGGGAGCTGCAGATTGTTGTTTGTTTGTTTGTTTGTTTGTTTCAGTATGTCCCTTTAGTACCTTACACAGCACTTTACCCACTGCACGGTTCAAACAGTTATCTCTATTACGATGCTGGAACAATGCATACAAGAATTAATGGCATAGTTGAGAGCAGCTGCTTTGCACACAGTAGGCGCTCCCATTTGTTAAGTGAATGAGCTAGGGCTGCTCTACCCCAAGGGGCCCTTCCCTCTGAACAAATCAAAGTGAGCATCTTCTCCTTCCTCAGGGACTTCTCGTCTACCAGGTTATTCATCATCTCTATCGGGCAACCCCTCAGGAGGAGTGGCTCTGGTTAGCTTAGCAGGGAAGGGTAGCTCTTGGAATTGCTGGGAAGACTGGAGGAGAAGACATGGAGGTTGGGCAGGAACAAAAGCAGCGAGGCAGAAGGAAGACGGAGCCAAGATCATGACAGACCTCCCCAGGGCACTGCCACTATTCCCAACGGACAACCCCTGCTATGGTCGGCTGCCCCTGCAGGAAACCGATTCTGTCCTGTCCCTTTGTCTTGGATTCTCTGCCCAAGAGTCAAAGCCTCAGATAGGATTGGCTGGCTCACCCCAAGTGATGTGCCTAGTGGTGTGCTGGTGTTAGCAACCTGTTCTCCAGTGGGAAAAATCTGTGATCTGTAGCAGTTTGCTGACTTCTATGGTGTAAACATTCCCCTCCACGACTGATTTTTAATCTGCCAACCATTTAAACACCCACCTCAAAAGATCCCCGAGAATTTAAGAATTAGTTTTGGTAGGTGGGTCAGTCTTACTCTAGAACACGCCTGTGTGTTGAGGTTCCCATGGTGGGGAAACTGCCTGGACAGGAAGGGGGTGGGATGCGAGGCAGCCCAAAAGAAAACAGTGCATAGGACATCCCAGAGCAATGCAGGGTGCTAAGTCCATGGCAAGACCCAATGCATAGATTAGTGGCCATCCCTTCTATGGTTAACAGAAACGTTTAGAGTAACACCCAAAGGAAGGTAAATGATGGGATTTAAGAAGGTAGAGATGTTCTAAGACAGAGGTGGGTGATAGGAGAGATGTTCAAATCAGCTTCCTTCAGATCCCCAACAGCGCCTCTGCTGGTCCTTGTATGGTCCTCCATGGTCCTCCATGAACAAAGACCCTTCCCTGAATTAGCCAATAAGGAGTCAAGAGGCAGGGAAGTCTTCACCAAGAGAGGTTTACCCCTTTCACCAGGTCTCAAGTCCAGGGGCAAGACAATCATGGCTACTGGGGTGGACAGAGAGCTCCTTAAGTGTGCCAGGCACTGTGCTAACCTTAGTACTTGGTCTAGGTGGTTTTTGTAAGGAGAGATCACTAATAAACAATGCCACTGGAATTTGATCTCTTATCTTCAAAATTTCCTGAGCTGCTGTCAGACACCTGCCCACTGGGTCCCCTTTACAGCATGGGACACATGCCAGGCACTCCATGTGGTCCCTTTGAAGCCCCTCTCTCTCATGTGTGGGGGTGTCAGTACTCTTGGCTCAGTCTTGTCCAAAGAGATGCTCTTTATAAATGGTCTCTCATATCCAACAACTCAGTCCTTGTATACCCTCAGGTTGGTCCTGGTTTCAAGAGTCCTACAACTGGTTTTAGGCTCATTGCTTTGGAATGCAGCCTCTCTGGGCCTTGGTACCTCAGTTGGAAGTTCCAATTTAGCATCTTGCAAGGATTTACCAATCGAGTGGTAATTACAGGGGTCTTGGCCTGATGATAATTTACTAAATTGTGCACTTAGGACTTTGGCATCTTTCTTTACATGAGTCTATAAAAATGCAGACAAAAACCATTAAAAATGTATACATTTACTACCACATGAGAGGTGGAAAGCACTGGTAAAAAAGGAAATGGGTTGGTTCTTGGACAAATAGTGCAAGAAATGTCAATGCTAGTTTTAATCATTATCTGATATTGTAAGGGATTAGCCAAGTACTTGTATTATACAGGGGGTGGGAGGAGGTGGGTGCTGATGTGAGTCTGGGAGCACACCCCAAGGACAGGGAGACTATGACATTGGCTGGTAGGAAGGGAAGATAAAATGAAGCCATACTTCGAATGCCTCCTGTTCTCCCTTTTCACCACAGTGGGAAGAACTATTGAAAAGTACCCCTAGGACACCTGGGTGGCTCAGTGGGTTAAGCCTCTGCCTTCGTCTCAGGTCATGGTCTCCGGGTCCTGGGTTCAAGCCCCATGTCAGGTTCTCTGCTCAGCAGGGAGCCTGCTTCTCCCTCTCTCTCTGCCTGCTTTTCTGCCTACTTGTGACCTCTCTCTGTGCCCTCCAGCAGCCCTACTAGGGATGAGGGTGTCATCAGATCTGTCTTCCCTGGTAGTGTGTCCTTGGCCAAGTCACTTAACTCACTTAACATTTCTTCATCTGTAAAATGGAACAAATAATAAAGCTTACCATGCACATTGGATGAGACCTGGTTTCTGTGGGGTTTAGCACAGAAACCCACTAAGCTAAATAAATGCACAATATTTATTTATTATAAATAAATAAAATCTTAAGAAAAAGAGAAGTCCCCCTTATAGAGGCTGTGCTTCGCCTGGCCTCTGCTTCTGTCTCCTGGCATCTTGGAGGGGAAGGTCAGTCATCAACCATTAGACATGGTCTGTGCACTTCTGCTGAGAGCCTGTCTCTTCTCTGAATCTCATCTGCATCAGTCAGTTTGGGACAGGTCCTGTGGCAGTAACAAACAACCCCCAAGTCTCAATGGCTTCAAATAGCAAGAATTTATTGCTGGATCATGCCAAGTGCCCATTGTAGGGGGACCGGAGACTCTGCCCTGAGTCATCCTCACTCCAGGTCATAGATTGACAGAGGAACCATGAACAAGAATGTTGCCAGCTGCAGAGCAGAGGGCAAGAGAACTTGGCAAATGGTGCTCTGACTCAGAGCTACTGCCTGGAAGTGACACACATTGCTTTCTCCCATATTTTATGGGCCAAAGCAAGTCACACAGCTAATTCTGTGTCACGTGGTAAGTCACATGACCGACTCCAATCCTATCATTTCTCTGAGGGGAAAAAGCGTGAGTAATATTTGATGAATGCCCCTAAGGACTATCCCAAGAGCCCTTCTTCAAGCCCTTACTTTAAAAAAAAAAATAAATTTTCTGAATACTCAAAAGCAGAGAGATTAGTACAGTGAATTCCCCTGTCTACATTCTGGAAGACATTTTCTTCAATTGCACTGTTATGATAACAGGATCACTGTGCTAAACCCCACAGAAACCAGGTCTCATCCAATGTGCATGGTAAGCTTTATTATTTGTTCCATTTTACAGATGAAGAAATGTTAAGTGAGTTAAGTGACTTGGCCAAGGACACACTACCAGGGAAGACAGATCTGATGACACCCTCATCCCTAGTAGGGCTGCTGGAGGGCACAGCAGCACAGGGGGGAAGAGAACTTAAATGGAAGCCTTGTCATGAGGTGGGGGCACATCTATCTTAACGAAGGGCTAGCTGCTGTGCAAACTTGGCTTTCTTGCCAGCCTGCTTTGCTCTGAGCAGGGGGCTTAACCATCAGAGGCTAGAGGAGGAGGCAAAAGACAAGAAATCAGAAGGGTCCTTTTCCCAGGGAGGCATAGCCATGAAATGGGATGGTCTGGGCCCATGGACATCCATTTAACTGTTGACTCTTTTGTGCATTCATTCAATAGATATTTACTGAATACCTACTCTGGGCCAGACATGGGAAGACAAAGATGAGCCAGCCAGCCTAGACCTGTGCGCCCCCCCTCCCCTGCCCCCAGAGGAGAATCCTGCTTCTCCCAGCTGGTTAACTGGATTTTCTCAAATCTTCATTAGATCCTCAGTTTCCTAATCTGTGCAAATGGGCATAATGACAGCTTCAACGTAGCAAGACCTTGTGAAGTTTAAATGAGCTCATACACAGAGATAAAGGGGACCCATTAGCATCTCTCATGACAGTGGGCGGGGATAAGACTCAAAATATCAAGTAACCCGGAAGGTATAGGTACTGTCTAATCAGAAGAGACCTCTCACTGAACAGAACTGGGTTGGCCAGCATGCTGAATATTGGCTTTGGTGTTGCCGTGTTTTCATAAACAGGTGCTTAGAGAGCTCTAGTCGTGGGTGCACCATGATCTAATGAAGGAAATTTGCCTAGAGTCAGCTGACCTCTTGACCCCTGCTGGCTGAGGCCCATCTGTGTGTCATGGTCACCAGAGCCTGGCAAGCCTGTGTGGGGAGACCTTACCTCTAATGTCCATCACCCTCATCACACCCACCCTTCTAAGTGCGGGGCCAAGAATATTTGGAGAGTAACAAAAGAATGTAGAAATAACCAGATATTCACTTGGGGAGAGGGCAAGCCCCTCCTCAAGGCTTTGTCATGTTCAAAGTTCCCACAGAAGAAAGAATCAATCCTCGTGTACCTGCGAGAAGGATCGACGTGTAAGCCAGAACTTTCCCCGCTGCTACTAGGAATCCACCTGAAATAAATTAATTTGTTCTGCGCTAGTTACAGGCATGTTACAAAGCTTCATCTTTTAAAGTGGCAGCAAATGTCTTCTAATATTAATGAGGATGATTCTGGAAAAAAAAAAAGTCTCTAGAAAGGTTTTTTGTTCTTCCAGAACATTAGGCTAGCCTCATTTCATTAACCAGTGAGGGCTCTCCCTGTCCTCCCTCTTCCATGTGATCAAAACCCTTATTTGTTCCCTTGTTGGTGTGTGGTTATGCGTTTAGACCACATGCAAGAAATTAGGGAAAGTTTGGAATTGGAATTGGGGTCGGATTGGGGAGAAAGAAAATCTGCCAGCTCCGTTTGGAAAAACCCACATGGAAAGATAAATTGGAGTAAGCATCTCTGACAGTCATAGGCATGTGAAGTGTTAATGTGAAGTATTTTAAATCACATTTCTCGAAATTATTTTCCCCATTCGATTGCTACCTGAGAATGGAGATATTCATGTATGAGATCATATGGGGCTGTGCAACCCGGGTATACCATCTCTCCCACTGAGAAGCTCAGCCGGGTTTGGAAATGCTAATGAACGTGACACATGACTCTCTCAGAAGATGCTATTATTACACCTACGCTACAGATAAGAGACTGAATCATCAAAAAAAAAAATCAAATCAGAAGTCAAGTTAGAAGTCACTGATAACTGTTTTGAAGGATCCCGCTGCTTTCCTCTGGCTGATACAAAATCACTGTTTCCCCAGGTCAAGGTTAACAGACAAGGGTGGGGGCAGGATCACTTCTTCAACTGTCTGACCTTCCCCACGGTGTGCGAGAGAAGGTAGGGTGTGGGTCGAAGCCACCCTGGAGACTGCACCCCATTGGCTGACCACTGATGGGGGAGGCGGGACGGATTCCAAAGGGACAAATGAACCGCAGCTGGCCAGGGCCACGCCTTCAGAGCGCACCCCCAAGCCTCTCATTTCCAAAGGTGGCCCTAAGAGAAATGGGGAGCTGCTGGAGACACAGGGCTGGGTTTGCCCAGCCCCTCTCCAGTCCGCTTCCATATTGAGACCAGGAGCCTGGGACAAGCTTGCTTTTCCCCAAAACTGCTGAGGAGACTCCTCTCCGCCCGGTTCGAGTCCCTCCTGACCACGGACCAATGGGCTGAGCAACTCTGAGAGGATGGTAGATGCTGAAAACATCACCATTTCAAAACCGAGAGGGGTTTTATGTTCGCAGGAGGTGGGGGCTTAAGGGCATCTTTGGGCTGGTGTTATCTGGATTCTGGAAAAGCCCTTCCGAGAAGAACCCAAACGTTTAGCGACACAAATGTTTGAACATCTGCCCCTGTATGAAGGCGGGAGTCTTGAAAACAGAAGCTGCCAACTGCAGACCGAATCCAACTTTCTAATATGATCTGTGTGGCCAAAACCGTGTTTTTAAAAGAACCAAGTTCCCATTGTAAAATCGGACTCTCCTCCTGCCTTGGAAAAAACACTGCACCTGACTTTGTGGATGGCTCCTGGCTGCCCCATTCGGACTCTCCAGGGCTCCTCTCGCCCCATAGCACTCAACATCACCCAGAACCCCCCAGCCTAGGAGCTGAACGTCGGCTGTCATTTTATCCCTTCATTGGCAACCTTGATTTGTTTATAGAGGACTCGGATTTTTCTTTGCAGCTGAGCCTCTTTCCAATGTGGGAAAGAAAGAAAAAAGAAAGAAAGAAAAAGGGAAAGAAAGAAAGAAAGAAAGAAAGGAAGGGAGGGAGAGGAAGGAAGGAAGAAAGGGATGGAGGAAGGAAGGTAAATAGGTTGATGCCACTTACTGGCTCCTTGGGGACATTTGACTTTACCTGTCCTGACACAGAAGCTTGCCTCTCTTGGAGGTCAGATGTCAATGAGGTGTCCTTTGGATAATATTTTTTTCTGAATGAGGGAACTGGGCCGCCTGTGGCAAAAAAAAAAATGTTTTTGTTTTTGAAGAAATATTAATAATAAATCTAATATTTATTGAGCACCTTCTCTGTGCCTGGCAATTTTCCAAACTCTGCACATGATTTAACTTCTGTAATTCTCCCAAGAAAATGCACTAAATACAATGCTTGCTATTTTAGAGAGGAGGAAACAGGCATAAAGAGCTTGAGCAGCTCGCCCATGTTTCTCAGAAGAAGCAGCTGAGCTGGATTCACATGCACGCTGGTGGTTCCCAGAGATGGTGCCGTTAGCCCCTGTGCTATTCTGCCTGCATGGGTCTTTCCCAAAGCCCTTCCCATGGGTTGATCCGTCAGGATTGGCTAGCACATGCTACAGTAGCAACCCCCAGATCTCAGGAGCCTGAAGCAACCAAGGTTTCTGTCTGGCTTCTATACGTGATTACTGATGGTCGGCTGGTGTGTCACTGTCATCCTAGACAGACAGAGCTGGCCCACCTTGAACACAGCTAGTTGCTATGGGGGAGGGGAAAGGACATGGCAACTATGTACCAGCTCTTGGAGGCCTCCTCTAGAAAGTGGCCTTTATCCTGCTCACATTTTGTTGGCCAAAGCCAGCCCAGTTCTGAAGACCCAGGTGTGCAATCCTTCCGCAGAGAGAGGGACTGCCAAGCAGTCCACACACCAGGACTTGGAGTTAATCTGCAGGAGAGACATCCATGAGCCTCAGAGAACAAATGGATGTGTGTGGGGCCTCGGAGGACAAAGTCTGGCAGAGTTATAAAGGGTGCTTCCCCCCAATCTATAATCTTGCTCCCACTCCCTAGATGGGACTGATGGCTTCAGGAACCTGGGAGGCCTACCTGTCAGCAATATTGGCATGGAAAGAAGCACATTCCTCTACCCAGGGCCTTTGCATATGCTGTTCCCTCTGCCTTGATCTCTCTTCCCCACCCCCATGTCTACTAATTCATATTCATCCCTCATATTTCAGGAATAAGCTCAATTCCTCTGGGAAACCTCTTTTTACACCTTTCCTTGTATTAGGCCCTCCTGTTATCCTTCATAGCACACCGAGTTTTGACTTCTCAGCACTCATGAAAGATTAACATTGCATGTTGATTTGTGTAATAATGTAATTTGTGCTTATCTTTCCTGTAAGACCAGAAGCTTTACAAGGGCTGTCTTGGTCACCTTTGCATCCCTGGTGTCTGCTGTGGTACCAGCAACATCACAGAGTCTCTCCTTAATACCAACTGAATGAATGACAGGGGCACACAGGATGACTGGAGCTGAAAAACAGGAGAGCCAACAGGAGGATCCCTTGGAAGACTCCAAAAAATAATTTAAGGGGAATTTCCAGGGATCCTGATGTCCTGCCGTTGAGCTGGAGTCAGGATAAGAAAGAGATCATAGGAAGGTGAGCACTGTCATTTTAGTGGTCCCCAAAGAGCAGAAGGCGAGCCAAGGATCAGGAGCCAGTAGTACATGAGAGAGTTGATCCCCGGGGGATCCTAGCAGGGTCCTGGGCAAATGAGTCAGGGATGGGAGGAGCCAGTGCCTTACCAAGTTGCCTCTGTGGGGCGTTTAGGCGCCCTTCCCCAGAGCACCCTGGGAGGGGTGCATCACACAACACTAGGGGTTATCCCATCATGAGGGGCAGGGGAGCTGGGGTATTTATGTGCCCAATTCAGTTGGTCATTGGTACGAGTTGCTCCTGGGGGTCTGGTGAGTGGACAGCAAAGCTGGCTCTTGAAACAAAAGAAAAGTTCAGGTAGAAATGCAGGTGCCCATCCGTTGGGAGGAACAGGAGATGCACACAGGGGGCATCCGCTTCACTAAGAAAGAGTGAATTTACCTTTGTTCTTCCTGGGGCATCTTCCATAATGGTGAGAGCGTAGGCTCTCATCCAGGGTCCTCAAAACCTATTTCACGTTTTCTGGGTCTCTGGGACTGGGCTAGAAAGTCCTTGCCATAGTCTCAGGCTAGTCTTGTGTAGAATGTTTATGGCTTGGCCATATCTCTATGACTCTTTCACTCATCATTCATCATCTCATTTAATAGACCCTCAAGCATTTATTGGGTCTCTTCTGTTTGGCAGGCATTGAGGTAGAGCCTGGGATACAAAATCAGATAAAACACAGGTTCTGCTCTGAAGCATTTTATAAAGGAGTGTTCCAGTTTTCAGAGAGGTGCTAAATGCCAAACAAGAGATTGTGTTAAATAAGTTTGGAAAGCTTTGCAAAGTATCACCTCTCTTGGATAATCACAAGCACATTGACATATTAAAGACTTTAAGAAGGACCGAAGAAAGAAATCTGTGTAACCATTTTACTCAGGATTTTCCAAACTTAGGACATTGGAACCCTTTTATACCAAATGGACTATATTAAAATCCTGAGGAACTGGAATTCTGTGGAACACCCTCAAACAAAGCTATTGGATTTCCATCCAATCCTTTGAAGACTTGAATAGAACAAAAAAGCCTGAGTAAAGGAGAACTCACTCTCTCTGTTTCCTGGTCTTCTGACTTTGGACTTGAACTTACACCGATGGCTCCCCTGGGTCTCTTGGGACTTCTCAGCCTCCATAATTGTGGAGAAATTTATTATAGGAAATCACCAATTCAGTTAAAAATATCAGACACATATATACTTATTTATATTTATTTATTTATATGTATATGTATACAGATTTGTTTATTCATATATACATATTTACATTTATTTCTATATACATATAGAATATATTTGCATATATATGTATATATATCTATCTATCTCCTATCTGTTCTGTTTCCCTGGAGAACTTGACTAGTAGAGACTTGGGTACAGATTTTTGGCGGGATGGTCCATGGAGCCTCATAATTCTTGGACTGCTTTGTGGATGAATAGCTATGACAGAATCCTCAATTCCTTTACATGAATCCCCTGCTCTGGGATACAGCCATCATCTCCTTCCTTGATGAGTTGGAGTTCTTTGTTCTAGGAAACATGTAAATTGCACATTGACTGAGAACACTAGAAATTCGGATCGGGAAAAGTTCAAACACTGATATAGTCATTACACTTTAGTTTTGAGTCGACTGTGTTTGCAAAAAATTTTCTTAAATATGTTTCTTGACTTTGCCCATAATCCTTAGGAGTTAAGCACTTACCGGAAATCAGCAAAATGCTCTTTGACGGATCAAGCATGCCTGACCAAAAAGTGTGGAGGTTCGTACTTATTTTGAGATCATAGGGAGAAAAGGTAAGCCCAGAGATGTTTGTTTTCTGGCAAAATTGCCTTGTTGTGTGTTGTGTGTGTTATGGGGATAGGGATCTTCTGAACTGAATGGTTTTCTCCTGACTGCCCTATTTACTCCCACCACAAATCTCAGTCTCTAAGTAGGGTTTAAATATTGCCCTCCTGGCTATTTACCATAGTCAATTGTGTACTTTTAATTAAGAGGTTTTCAAAGAGCTTCATACCTGGTTACTCTTGCAGCCAGACAACAGAGGGTGTGGCCTCATCACAAAGAATGACTTTCTGTAATTCATATCCAAGAAAAGATGCAGAGACAGGAAGAAACGAAAGAGCCGTGCCTCTCTGACTTGAGGGAAAGTCAGACTTAGAAGAATCTCTTCCAAGAACTTTGAAAAGATGTATGCTAACTCCATGATAGGGCTGAAGGCCAGAACCTGGCGGGACACCTGGGGACGGAGATGGTCTATCCATCTCCCTTCCTTGAGGCTTCCTACTTCCCCTACCCAACCCGGTTCTGCCAGGACTGGTTGGTGACTCGCTGTCATGTGGACAATACTCCATCTAGTGGTAACCAGGACAATTGCAAAAATACCTCCATGGATCACATGCCAAACCATTCCAAAGCTGGATTTCAGACCCAAGTTGTCCGTGCCAGCGTTGGCTACACAATAAACATCGATAGGGGAGCTTGTAAAAATCTGATGCCTAGGCTACACACCATACCGATTAGATCATAATCTCTGGGGGTGGGGCCCAGGCATTGGCATTTTAAAAACTCTCCAGATGATCCCAGTGAGAGAACCAGGGATCTTTGCAACAAAAGGAATGCGTTAAAATGCAGAAAAACTTCCCACACTTAATTCCTACTACATATTTCATAAAAACGTTTCCTATGTAGTGGTTTCTCCTCCTTCTCCCTCTCCTTCTTCTTCTCCTTCTTCCTTCCCTCCTCCCCTCGCCTCCCCTTCTCCTTTCCCTCCCTCTTCCCCCTTCTTCTTTCTCCTCCCTTCTCCCTCCTCCTTCTTGCTTCCCCTCTCTCCTCCCCCTCCCCCCTCCTCCTCCCCCTCCCCTTCTCCTTCCCTTTGTTGTTGTGGTTCCTTCTCCTCCTTCTCCTCCTTTCTCGTTCTTCCTCTTCCTCCTCCTCCTCCTCCTCCTCCTCTTCCTCCTCCTCTTCCCCCCACTTCCTTCTTTAAAATTCAATCATTTAAAAAAAATGGGATCAACATGTGGAACACAAGAGAGGTTACAAACACAAACTCCAGTCTGCGTCTGAGTGCCTTGGGTTCCAATCCCAGCTCCACCACATATGTGCTCTGTGACCTTCTGATGCTACACCTTCCCCATCAACAAACCAGGACTGATGGGAGCCCAACCTCATTGGTCAGCCTTGCTGTTTCCACGAGTAAACAAATACCTGTGAATCACTTAGAACTGATCCTACTGTGTAGTAAATGTTAATTTAAGTGTCTATTATTAAGAGTCTATAACATTACCTTGCAGCTTGCTTTTTTAACCTAAAGCTGTTACGGGCATCTCATATAGTACGTACAATAGATCTAACTCGTTCTTCAGTAGCTGCAGAAAACCATCTGCGAACATGTGTCCTTTGAAGTATATCATCCACCAAATGGAAATGCTGGGTTAAATGGTATAAAGTTTTAACATTTTAACTGATGCTACAGACCAGTTCCCTTTGCTGAAAAGAAGAAGTTCACCCTCCCCCTAGCATTGTATAAGCCAGTCTGTTTCCTCTACAAGCCTTTTAATTCTTGCCAATATGATTGGTAGAAAGAAAAAAAAAATACTATCATGTTGATGTAAGTTGTAGTTCCCTGTCTAGAAGAGAGTGAACAGATCTTTTCAAAAGTTTACTGGTTATTTTCATTTCCTTGCCTGGTCATACCCTTTGCTCATGTTTCTATTGAGTTGAGTTTTTGTTTTTGTTTTTTTCCCTTAAATTGGCTGCAAGAGCTCCTTGTGTATTAGGGATATGAACTCATCAGTCAAAAAAGTTGCAAATGTTTTTCTCATTTTGTTTTTGCATTTTTACTTTTTTGTAGTAGAACTTGTTAGTCTTCCTCCTTGTATTGTAAAAGTCTCTCTTGCCTTCCCAATCTTGAGGCTATGCAAATTTTCTCCTAAAACTTTTCCATTGTTTTTTGGCTTATGTTTTTCATTTCATGTTTTAATCTATTCATTATAATTTTGGATCAATAGCCAATTATGTCAATAACACTAATTATATAATCTATCTTCTCCCCACTGGACAAAAATATTGTTTTTATCATGTGTTAAATTAAATATATCCTCAGATCTTTTTGACTTTCTGGTCTTCTGATCTGTAAGCTTATTTATAAGCCAAACCATACAGTTTAAAAAAAGAATTACATTAACATTGTAGAACATTTTATACCAGGTAGAGCAATTCTACCTTGATATTCTTTCTTGAAATTGAAGAAAAAAATCTTTTTTAAAAAGTTGTCAATTCTGAGGGGCACCTGGGTGGCTCAGTGGGTTAAGTCTCTGTCTTTGGCTCAGGTCATGATCTCAGAGTCCTGGAATTGAGCCCCACATCAGGCTCTCTGCTCAGCGGGAAGCCTGCTTCCCCCTCTCACTCTCTGCCTAGTTGTGATCTCTGCCTTTCAAATAAATAAATAAAATCTTTAAAACATTTAGAATTTCTTCAATATAATACTAAATTGCTTTTTTGTATGACTCTTAGAAAACACACTGATATTCTGATTAGAAGTAATTTAAGGTAAATATTTATTTGGAAATCATCGACACTCTTATGATTATCAATTCTTCCCATCCAAGAACATGCCATGCCTTGCCATTTTTCCAAATATTGTTTTTATGCCTTCGACAAAATATTATGGTTTTCTTCAGGGAGGTCTCGTAATTTTTGGCAAATTTTTATAATATAATAAGATAATGCCCATAAAGCATATAGTAACTATTTTTAAAGGTTAGCTGTTATGATTGTTGTTGTTACTTTTATTATTTTTATTTATTCTCATTAAATAAAATTATAGAAAAGACAAAGCTTATAAAATTCCATACTGATGAACATGCCAGGATCCCCAATATTGTAAAAATGTCAGTTCTCTCCAAAACTGATCCATAGACTCAATGAGACCTCAATAAAAGTTTCAGAATTTGTGTGTGTCAATCCACAAGTTGATTGTAAAATTTATACAGCAATACAACATGCCAAAAATAGGGAAGCTAATGTTGAATAAAAAGAACAGAATAAGAGGACTTATACTACAGGATGTCAAGACTTGTTATGAAACTCAGTCATTAAGACAATGTGTCACCGGAACAAAATTAGACAAATACTCAGTGGACCAGAATAGAGAGTCTAGAAGTACACGCACATGCTCAGTTTATGACAAAGGTGACACTTCTGTCATCAGAGCAATGGGAAAGGATGATCTTTTCAGTAAATAGTGCTGAGTCAAGTGGAAATCAATATGGGCAAAATTTATGTTGATCTCTATAAACAGTCTACACAAAGATCAATTCTAGATGGACTGTAGATCTAAATGTGAAAGGTAAAAACAACAAAGCATATAAAAGGTAATATAGGAGAACACTTTCATGATCTTGGGATAGGCCAAGATTTCTCATACAAGGCACACAAAAACATGAAACCTGAAGGAAAAGACTGATAAATTGACCTATATTAAGAACTTCTGTTCACCAAAGGATATTATTAGTTGATTCAACATAAGAAGATCAATGTAATACATCGTATTAGGATAAAGTAGAATAGAATCAAAAATTTTAAAATATGATCATCGCAATAGATACAGAAAAAGCATTTGACAAAAATCCAACACTGCTTCATGATAAAAGCACTTAGCAAACTAGGAATAGAAGGAAACTCCTTCTATCTCATATAGGACATCTATGAAAACCCCACAACCACTATCATAGTTAAGGTAGAAAGGCCGAATGTTGAAATGGTGAATTACCTAACATTCTCCTAAGGTCAAGAACAAGGTAGGAATGTCTATTCCCACTCCTTGTATTTAACATTGTTCTAGAGGTTCTAGTCAGGACAATTAGGCAAGAAAATAAAATAAAAGGCATCCATATTGGAAAGGAAGAAGTAAAACTGTCTCTTTCTGCAGAAGACATGGTCTTGTATATAGAAAATTTTAAGTAATCCATATTAAAGACATCTACTAGAGATAATAAATGAACTCAGCAAGGTTGCAAGATATAGGATCAATATATAAGCATCAATTGAATTTCTATGTATTAGCAATTCTATGTACTAGCAATGACTAATCTGGTAAAATGAAGAAAACAATTCTATTTACAATACCATCTCAGGAAATAACATACTTAGGAATAAGTTTAACAAAAGAGTTGCAAGATTTACATACTAAAAACCACAAAATGCTGTTGAAAAAAATTAAAGAAGAATTAAATAAATGGAAAGAGAGGCCGTGTCCATGGGTTGGAACATTCAATATTGTTAAGATGACAATACTCCTCAAACGGTCCAACAGATTCAACACAATCCCTGTCAAAATCCCAGCCATTTTTTTCTGCAGAAATTGGCAAGCTGATCCTAAAATTGATACAGAAATGCAAGGGACCCAGAATAGCCTTAACAGTCTTGAAAAAAATGATGTATACTTTCTAATCTCAAAACTTACTAAGAAGTGGTAACAATCAAGACATTGCATTACTGGCATAAGGATAGCCATATATAGATCAATGGAATAGAATTAAGAGTAAAAAAATAAACCCTTACATTTACGATCAGGTGATTCTGACAAGGATGCCAAGGCAATTCAGTAAGAGAAAGAATGGTCTTTTCAACAAATAGTGCTGGGCCAACTGAATATTCACATTCAAATAAATGAAATCAGATCCCTATCTCACACCATAACCAAAATTCACTCCGCATGGATTGTAGACCAAAGCTAAAAGTCAAAACTATAAAACCCTTTGAAAAAAACATAGGTGCAAACCTGTATAATCTTCAATTAGGCAATGGTTTCTTAGCTATAACACCAAAACTACAAGCAACCAAAGAAAAAAATAAATTAGACTTCATCAGTATTAAAAATCTTGTGCTTCAGAGGACACTATCAAGAAAGTGAGAAGAGAACCCACAGAATGGAGAGAATATTGGCAAATCATATATGTGATGAGGGACTTATGTCCCGAATATAAATAACTCTTATTACTGAGTGATTTTTTTAAAAATAAAAAAATGGACAGAGGATTTGAATAAACATTTCTCCAAAGAAGATATATAAAAGGCCAGACGGTACATGAAAAGATGCTGAACATCATTTGTCATTAGGAAAATGCAAATCAAAACCAGAATGAAATACCACTTCACATCCTCTACAAGGGCATAACAAAAAGACAGATAATAAGTAAGTGTTAGCAAGAATGTGGGGAAATGGGAATTCTCATATCTTACTAGTGGGAATATAAAATGGTGAGACTGCTTTTGAGAAGTTTGGCCATTCCTCAAAAAATTAAACATAGAGTTGCCATATAACCCAGAAATTCCACTTCTAGTTTTAAATCCAAGAGAATTGGAAACATATGTTCCCAGAAAAACTTGTATGTAAGTGTCCAGAGCAGCACTATTCATAATAACCAAATAGTGGAAACAACTGAAACATCCATCAATTGATGAACTGATGAACAAAATCTGTTTTATTTCTACAATGGAATAGTATAACCGTAGAAAGAGGTAAGGTGTTGGCATATGGTGTAACATGGATGAACCTTGAAAACATTTTGTTCATGATAGAAGCCAGACATGAAAGAAACATAGTGTATGATTCTCTTTAAATGAAGTGATCAGAACAGGCAAATCTGCAAAGACAAAAAATAGATTAGTGGTTGCCGAGAGGGAAAAAGAAGTGATATTGAATGACAACGGGGTTCCTTTTGGGTTGATGAAAATGTTCTGGAATTAGATACTGGTGATGAAGGCGCAACCTTGCACTGAAATGTACACTTTAAATAGGTGTGTTTTATGGATATGTGAATTATGTCTCAATTTTATTTTTTAATTTATATTTTTTAAAGATTATATACATTTATTTGAGAGAGAGAGAGAGAGTGAGAGAGAGCAGAAGCAGGGAAGGGGCAGAGGGAGAAGCAGACCCCTGCAGAGAAGGGAGCCTGATGTAGGACTCGAACCTGGCACTCCCGGATCATGATCACAGCCAAAGGCAGCCGCTCGACCAGCTGAGCCACCCACACACCCAATTAATGTCTCAGTTTTAAAGCCTCTCTATTAAGGAGGAGAAAAGCAAGACCCAGAGGGGGAGAGCATACTTGCAACACATATAACCAGAGAGGTGTACGCATAGATACAATAGAGAGGACTTATATCCAGAAAAACAAAAGAAACCAATGAGCAACACACACACAACCCTACAGAGAAAATGGACAAAAGATATTAACAGACATGGCAGAAAAGAGTAGCAGATACATATATAAAAAAGTATTCAACCTCACTAGCAATCGTGATATAAAACTCTAACCCCGAAACTACAGCCCCTCCAAAACCTAAACCCTTACTCGTACACCTATTATAATGACTAAAACCGAAAAGACTGAGAAACTCCTGGGACTTTACTCTTTTTATACACCCCCGCCCGCGCCCCCACGCCTCCGCCACCAACCAGCCAAACAGGGAACCACAGCTCTGACTCCTAACTCCATAGTTCAGTTTTGTTTGTTTTTGAATTGCATATTTGCTTGAGTATGACTTCTTTGGCTCAACATTATGTTTGTGAAACTAACTGATGGGACTACGTGCAGCAACAGGTCATTCATTTGGGTTGCTGTGTTGTATTACCTTGCATGAATAGATTGCAATTTACTTACTTGTTATTTCTGCTGCTGAGCATTTGGGTTGTTTCCAGGTCTTGGTTGTTACAAATTAACACTGCTAAGTGGAATGAAAGAAGTCAGATATGTAAGGATGTACAGTTTGTGATTCCATTATACTGGCTACACCGGTCTACGATTTTAAAAGAAGGGAGGATTGTGCCTGGGAGGGGAGACGAGGGAGGCTTGTGAGTGCTGGCGATCTTCTATTTCTTTCTTTTTTCTTTTCTTTTCTTTCTTTTTTTTTCTTTAAGATTTTATTTAGGGGCACCTGGGTGGCTCAGTCGGTTTAGCATCTGCCTTTGGCTCAGGTCATGACCTCAGGATGGTGAGATCGAGCCACTTGCCGGCTCCATGCTGGACATGGAGCCTGCTTAAGATTCTCTGTCTCCCGCTGTCCCTCACCTCCCACTCTCTCTGAAAATAAATAAATAAAAATAATAATAAATAATAAAGCCTACTTCAAAAACACAAAACTCATTTGGGACCCTACCGAGCAATATGCTTTTTTTTTGCTACCCATAAGCTACTAAAAAACCACTTGAAGACAGGCCAGCTAGAGCCCCTCCAGACAGAGGCCAGCCCTAGGGATGTTTGTCTTGGATATTTATGGGCTTGCCTTTTCCTGCTAGGCTGCCATGCCTTTTGGTTTTCGTTCCTGGTTATCCTATATACCCTTGACTCACCAGCTATATATAGAACTTCCTTGGATCTTCACCCCAACCTCGAAGCTGTTGGTGGTGGCTTTTCCATCCTTGACTGTACGTACTAAGAGTTGATAGTATGAACAACAGTAGAATCCATTCACTTGTTGACTTCCTGTACTGTAAGTAAATTATTAACAGTGATGGAGAATTGGGTGAAATGATCATAAGAAAAGTATTCATGCAATGGAGTATTACTCAGCCATCAAAAAGAATGAAACCTTGCCATTTGCAATGATGTGAATGGAGCTAGAGGGTATTATGCTAAGTGAAATAAGTCAGTCAGAGAAAGGCAAATATCATATGATTTCACTCTTATGTGGATTTTAAGAAACAAACCAGATGAACATAGGGGAAGGGAAGGAAAAATAAAATAAGACAAAATCAGAGAGGAAGACAGAGTTAAGAGACTCTTAACTATAGAGAACAAGCAGGGTTGTTGGAGAGAAGGTGGGTGAGTGGCTAGGGTAACTGGATGATGGGCATTAAGGAGGGCACTTGATGGAATGACCTCTGGGTGTTATTTCCAGCTGATGAATCACTAAACTCAACCCTGAAATTAATAATACACTATATGTTAATTAATTTATTTTAACTAAAAAAATTATTCATTCATTAATTGACCCCAATTCCATCATAGGACTTAAATAAAGATATTTGCACCAGTATAAATTGCTAGATAAATCAGAATGAAAAGCTACGTGTCAGTATCATTTCAACAGGCCCTGAACAACCACACTAGTGGAACGTATGAGAAAAGCCAATGACTTAACACATGGATTTTTCTCTGTCCACATCTCCATTTGGCTTTCTGATAACCACAGTGTTAGTTATACACTATGTATTTTTCATTTATTAGATTTTTTTTTTTTTAAGCAGTGAGCCGGAAATCTGACACATGCACTGATTTATATCACTTTGTCATGTAAGGCTCTTTCTAAATTCAGTGCCTTTCAGAAGAGGAGAAAATTGCTTGGACTGATATTTCATTGATATTTAATAATACCTACTAAACTCGTATTTCAGACTACAACCAAGCCTCACTTGTGTCTGGGGGGATGTACATAGTTTTTATTACCCTATGATATTTTTGATCCCCAAATGGTTTTCAGCTCCTTGAAGCCACTCTACATCCCTTCCTGCCTATTTGTCTTCCCCACTTCTGTTTTCAGTGACCAGCTGTGGGCTCATTCCCTCCCATCCAAGTCCCAACATGGCCCCAAGAAGATGGCACCCATTACATCCTATAAGGCTGGAAGTGCCTGCCTCAGGCACTGGAAGCCATCTTGGACTGCCTTGTGTCCAATGGCCAAATATCTAGGATGAACAGACTCACAGCTTAGCAATACTAATTCTCTTGCCCCTCTTGTCCAAGGCTTTTCTGTCTAGACTCACTGTGACAGAAATTTCCTCTGGAATCTTGTCACTTTCCCCAGCCAGTGTCCTTCCATCTTCCCCGGGGTTCTTCTGCCAAGATCAGGGCACAGAAACCCTTCCTTGGAAACCATCCCTCTATTCCTGGTCTCCTCAGCAACTCTTCCAGCCACCAAATATAGGGACTCTTCTCTAGTCTGGGGGCCAAGGGCAGAGAGCAAAAGGCACATTAATTCTCAGGTAGAGTTCTCCTGGATCTGCTATCTATACCCCAGCTCCTTCTATAACACCCAGACCCAGGGAAAAGCCAAGGCCAAGGCCCGAATCTTTAATTATCCTTTCTTTCTGCTGAGTCATCCCTTCCCTGAACACTAGGGAAGGGGTTTGGCTGTTACTTCAAATGTTCTCCACTCTCACCCCCAGGATCAGCCCTGAGTCTATCATGCCTTATCTGCAATTAAACCCCAGATAATGATCTAATCTCTACCTGACCCTATAATCATGTCTGCTCAGGCATCCTAACATGGTGTCTGGCTTTAGAAAGTTCAACGTAACTTATTTCTGGGCTTATGGGTTATCTTGGGTTGTTTTTTGTGTCGTGGCCTTCTACTCACTCAGCAAGTGAAGTTTGCATCTGCTGCTTTTCACTGATGGAAACCCAAGAGGGTCCCAGTAAAAAAGCATGCCTCGGACCCAAGACATCTCCTGGAACTTGCTACCCCATGAGTCAGTTGGCCCATCCTGTCACACGGAACAGGTTGCTAAGAACTCTGTGGCTTGGTTTTGTTGCTGCAGACTCTTCGTGACATTGGCTTCCTTTCTTCGTGACAGTTACGTTGGGAGAGTAGGGAGATATGTGCTTCCAACACGAGTAAAACAATAGTTAAGATACCCTCGAACTATTACACATCTATCCTGAGTCTCATCTTTAGGAAAAATAATCCTCAAATGCTGTACAAAATATAAAGGGGGGGAGAGACTGCTCCTTAATATTCTAGAAAATGCCTACGTTTCCATGAGTTCCAAAATTCCATTCCCTAGTACTTCCATTTTGACTGGATTTACTGCTTTTTGTTCCCCAAGAGTATCTTGATTCCACCAACAAAGGAGGCACTCCTACAGAGGAGCAAAGGTGTGTTCAGCCGTGTGTGATCAAAGACTTTGAAAGGCATCTCTTGGGAAGAGTAAGGGCTCTGCCTCAGTGGTCTTGGAAAAGAAGCCAGATTGGTCTGAAACCATTGGAGCTTTGCAGCCAAGCTAGGGCACCCTCTGGGCTTGAGTGACCCCTGCAACCTCGACCAACAGGCTGGGCATGGAGTCAGCTCCTCCCTCAGCCCTGTCCTCACACCTTTTATTTTTTGCCCTGCCTCCTCCTGTATTCCGTAGCAACACCAGAACCTGATGGGGGTTCTTTCCTTGTCAGTATTACTTACGTGAAAGAATATTGCCCTAACACCCTGTTTAATGATGCAGATGCTCTCTGAGGAATACGCTTTCAATGCCCCGGACTCATCTCCCACTGGTCCATGCCCCTTTTCCTAATTTCCTTATCACATCCACTTCTGTTCTTTCCATAAGTCTCTACTGTTGATGTCCTTCAGGATGCCCCAAGCCAGGGCTATGTGAGCGAGTCAATTAGACCTCTCGATGTGCTTTACTAGTTTCAGACATTCTCCTTAGACTTTTCGCCCCTTTTTACATGCCATCCCTCACCCCTGACTCATGACCTCCCTTGTTTTCCACTCAGATTCCTGAGGCCGTCAGCTATTTGTATCTTATGGGGGGGTTACCTACCAGGGCTCATGCCCACACCCGGCGGAGACACACATCTTTATGAACCATGCTCTTAATTTCCTGCCTCTCCCCACCCCCTGTAGGATGGGACTGGGGTCCCCTTTTAGACAGAAAATCACTTCTTGTCACTTATTTTTTTTTCTTGTTGATTTTAAAAAATTGAAGTATAGTTGACATATAATAGATTAGTTCCTGGTGTACAACACAGTGATTTGACAATTCTATACATTACACAATGCTCCGTGTAATTACCATCTGTCACCACACAACGTTATCACACTATTACTGACTGCATTTCCCATGCGGTACTTTTCATCCCTATGACTTATTTATTTTATAACTGGAAGTTTGTACCTCCTAACCCCCTTTACCAATTTTGCTCACCCACCCCTCCTCTCTGGCAACCACCAGTTTGTTTTCTGTATTTACGAGTCTGTGTCTATCTTTTTGTTTGTTTGTCTTTTAGATTCCACATATAAGTGAAATCATATGGTATTTGTTTTTCCTAGTCTGAATATCACTTCTTGTAACTTCAGAAGACTTTCCCTTCTTTTTTTTTTAAGATACTATTTCAATTATTTTTTTAAGTAATCTCTACACCCAATATGGGGCTCAAACTTACAATCCCAAGATCAAGAGTCACATGCTCTACAGAACTAACCAGTCAGTTCTGTAGAAGGTAAAAAGTTCTGTAGAAGGTAAAAACCCTTCAAGGCTTTTCCTTTCTTTTTTTTTAAGATTCTATTTATTTATTTGACAGAGATCACAACCAGGCAGAGAGGCAGGCAGATAGAGAGGAAGGGAAGGAGGCTCCCTGCTGAGCAGAGAGCCCGATGTGGGGCTCGATCCCAGGATCCCAGGATCATGACCTGAGCCGAAGGCAGAGGCTTTAACCCACTGAGCCACCCAGGCGCCCCACTTCAAGGCTTTTCTTAATCCAGGCTGACATGGTAGCCCCATTGCCGGGCTGTCCCTCTCCAGCCTCCAGCTGCTTTTCTGGAGGTGACCTAGCATGCTTCTCACTGCTGCCCTGCCCTACATCCCCCGGGACTTTACTGGGCCCGTGGCCTCCTGGGTAGACGTGCCCACCTGCTACCGCTGGTCCAGACAAGTTTCTCAAGATGAACCTGGAGACAAAAAGGTGACCTTGTACCATGTTTTTATTCACCACTGGAGGAATGCAAGTGTTGCAAAAATGAAGAACATCTGCATTATTCCCATCACCTAATTTATCTGTATTTCCACCCTCATCTGTGAAATAAAGGATTCAGTGAAGTAAAATCAACATAGCTTTGGGAACTCTCATAAGCACAGACAAAATAAACATTGTTACTTGAAAATATATTTTGACATATTTTGTATTTTCTCTTTATGGATTCTAGCTAGGGCGTCAGGGGGAAGATTGACAATTGTTATAAATCAGACTTTCCCCGAATGCAGTCGCATATTTTCAACACAGGGACTTTGTAGGCTTATAGGATTTTAGAGACTGAAACTGCTCCTATTAGTTATATCTGTTGCTGCCTAACAGATGATCTCAAACCAACAAATATTTATTATCCCACGGTTCCTGAGGTTTAGGAGTCCAGGCTTGTTTGCAGACTTATTCTGGCTTGGGTTCTTTCAAGTGATTGCCATTGAGCTGTGGGCCAGGCTGCAGTCATCTTCAGGATTGACTGAGCTGGCGAATCCATTTCCGAGCTCACTCCCATGCTGTTGGCAGCCCCTTTTTCCTTGAAGGCTGTTGGCCTGACACTTCAGTTCCCCACTGCAGGCTCTCCAAAGGCTGCTCATGCCATGGCTTTTGACCTCGCCCAGAGTAGGTGATCCAAAGGAAAAAGTGACTTAAACTCAAGGGTCATGCCAGCTCTCCCTGGCAGAGTCAGGGAGTGAATAACAGAAAGAAGGATCATTGGGAGCCATCGTGGGGTCTGGATACAGCAGAACCTTAGAGATAACGTAGTCCAGCTCCCTCAATAACAGCCAAGGAAGCTGGGGTCCAGAGACACCAAGTAAGTTGGCCAAGACCGTATCATTGGTTAATACCCAAACCAGGACTTGAACCTCAACTTTCCATATTTCAGGACATTTTAATTTAGCAACGACTTCTTTTAGTTGTTTGGTGATTACCAAAAGCAAGGACTGGACAAGGCAGTATGGAGGTTCCCAGGTGAAAATTATACTCACCATCCCTGCCCACAAGGTCATAGGAATGGGGAGGAGCGGAATACGCTGAATGGGATTACCTGGGAGATTGGAGAACATTTCCCCCGAGTTATAAATGTAGACTCTAGAATTCAAGGGAAGACCTACAGTCACAGGCAGCATCGGGGAAGGCTTGGTGGATACAGTGACATTTGAGTTGGGCCTAAAAGTAAACATGGAATTAGGCCAGTGGGGACAGATGAGATGGAGCTGGGCTGAGAGTCCATGCTTGGACCCTGATGTCTCCAAACCTAACTGCATGAGGTTCAAGCACAGCAGTATTAGTCACAGACCCAAGCTCTGAATCACTTTCTTGGCTACTGATGACTAAAATTTGGGGCTGTCCAGAAGGAGGACTCTGGTGACTTCCCTGAGAGTGCTACTTGCTTTAGCTGCCTCTGCTGTTTGTACAGTGGAGCTCATACTCTGATCAAGAAATCAAAGTAGCTACCTGACCATATCTATGTTATCAGACAGTCCCTAAATCCAGGGGAGGACGTGTTAAGTACAATTGGTGAGTCAACATCCATTCGTTTCAGAGAACCATCTTCACCCGTTGATTTACCTGCCTGTGAGTTGGTCTTTGAGATTTACCCCTGAGCTGCTGGAAAGAGGTTAGAAAGTGTGGGCCAGGGATCAGGGCTGTATTTCCCAGAGAGAGCAGGGAGATGACTAGTGGACGTCTGTTACAGAATGTTTCATACCTGATCCATTAGCCATCGCATTTAGAAATCCCACAGGTGTTGACAACTGTCAATCAATGTTACAGATTAAAAGTATAGCTGGCATCATTTAGATGAGTTTCAAAGTTATTGTTAACACCCCAACAGTGAGTCCTCATATTAAATTTGTAGATCCAAACCAGCATCTAAGAAAGATGAAGGTATTGGAGGGATAAGTAAGGTTTTGTGGAACTTTTGTTTCAGTTCCCTGCATGTGTTTTCAGTGTAAACACTATTTCCTTTCCGTTGTGATCACCAACAAAGCAGTTTGAAGTCCACTGATGGAGAACAATTTTGCTCACCATGTGAGGAGGGGGAGAGAGCTAGCTCCAACAGATCACGTTGGATCCTCTGTTAAAACCCAGCAGAGTCCATTACAGAAACATACCACAGTGAAAAGAGACATGATGTTAGGCAGATATGAATGCAAACATGGAAAACCTTACCAGTTATGTGTTTATTTAAAAATATTTTAGAGGGGTGCCTTGGTAGCTCAGTGGATTCAAACCTCTGCCTTCGGCTCAGGTCTTGATCCCGGTGTTCTGGGATCGAGCCCCGTGTAGGGCTCTCTGCTTGGTGGTGAGCCTGCTTTCCCCCCTCTCTCTCTCTGCCTGCCTCTCTGCCTGCTTGTGATCTCTGTCTGTCAAATAAATAAATAAAATCTTAAAAAATATATTTTAGAAACAGATAACTGATGTTTCTAGTGGGTGATATTGTTCCATATATCAGTCTTTTAAAAAAAATCAACTTTATTGAGGTGTGCTTCTTATACAGTAAAACTTACTCATTTTAACTGTGTAGTTCAAGGGGTACCTGGGTGGCTCAGTCGTTAAGCAGCTGCCCTCGGCTCAGGTCATGATCCCAGGGTCCTGGGATCGAGCCCCACATCGGGCTCCCTGCTCGGCAGGAAGCCTGCTTTCCCTCTCCCACTCCCCTTGCTCATGTTCCTGCTCTCACTGTCTCTCTCTCTCTCTCTGTGTCAAATAAATAAATAAAATCTTAAAAAACAAAAAACAACGAACTGTGTAGTTCAAGGAATTTTCACAAATGTGTGCAGTGGTGTTACCACCACCAGAGTCAAGGTACGGAATAGTTCTTCTATCCCTGGAAAGTTCTCTTATTTCTCTCTTTTCAGTAAAACCCTTCTAGCACCTCTGCTTCTGGGGTGCAGTAAGGAAGCCGAGGTATCTAGCGTAGAAGCACAAGGAAGGCCAGATCAACAGGTACCAGGGATCTATGTTTTGCAGGTCATAGGAGGTCAAGCCAAGGATTTTGGGTTTAGTCTGAGTGAAATGGGGAAGTATGGAAGGGTTTTGAGCAGAAGAGTGTTCTGACTTAGGTTTTAAAGAGAATACAGAGAGACCACATGTACACTAGGATTGAACAAATAAGTTAATATGCTATAGATAATGACAGCTAGGCTTCTCCCTGTCAGAGAAGGGAGTTACAAATAAGGAAAGGGGGAAGGAAGGCTGTAATGAATAAGAAAAGGGGGAAGGAAGGCTGTAATGAATATTGTGGGTTGGAATTGGGGACATCAGTATGGACTCATGTTTGTGGACAGCTAGCTAGGAAGGTAGATGACAGAAAAATATAGATATACGTGTACACATGGGTTGTGTGTGTGTGTGTGTTTTGCCATTTTAACAATATTAAACCTTCCAATCCATCCATGAACATGGGATGTCTTTCCACTTTCTTGGGTCATTTTTAACTTATTTCAATAATGTTTTATAATTTTCAGAGTTCAAGTTTTGTACTTCTTTTGTTAACTTTATCTCTTTTTTTTTTTTTTTTTAGTTTGTGTGAGTGTGTGTGTGTGTGTGTGTGTGTGTGTGTGTGTTTTGTTTTGTTTTTGGTGTCATTGCAAATGGAATTTTTTTCTTAATTTCACTTTAGGATTGTTCCCTGCTAGTGGGTAAGAATATTGATAGTTCCTGTCATGGTGAGATGGCTAAGACCTCAGTGAATTGGGATGGGTTTCAGGCAGAAGGGGAGGCACTAGTGGGTGCAATATTATGGGCTTTTGAGAGTGTTGGAGGAAATGTTAACTAGAGGGACTGTGGAATCCAGTGATTTGCTAAGTGTCCCTGAGTTAGCGAGAGTGGAAATGTCCATCTCAGACCTGTTGCTCAGGGATTTGAAGCCAAGTGTGAGAGTCAGAGCACCTAGTCGCTTGTTCTGCAGACAGAAGGAAAGATGAGGCAGAGTAAGTGTGCATAGAGGAGACGATACTTCTGAGAAGCCTGGGTTCTCATTCCAGGCGCATTTCCTATATTGAAGTCAGGGTCCTGATGGGGGAGGAATGGGACTCAGAGATTTGGGATGCGAGTACCTGGGTACCACATGTAAGCACCTTGGGCCTCCATATTCCCCTGCACCCACGAAGTGACCCACTCCCACTGCTGGAGTATAAAGCCCCCTCCTGTCTCCTCTAAGAAGAGGCCACACATGAGGCAGGTGCCTTCCAGGACTATCCTTGCTCTTGGGGTTGACCACCACCTCCCTCCTGGCCCCCAGACTGACATGCAGGGAGAAATGTCAGCACACACGATAGGGAAGGTGCTGAGCCTGTGTAGGAAGGGAAAGAGCTCTACCCCAGAGCTGCTACAGTCCCCGGCTGCCAGCAGGGATGAGCAGGGTGCTGGATCTGGACCAGCTAGAAAGCTGGGTCCAGGGAAATTTATTGGGGTGGGGGTACCGTCCTGCCACAGGGGCCCTGGGTGACTGTGCCAGCGTGCTGCTGGGCTGGCCCACATTAAATGAAGTAGAGATGGCAGGAGGGTGGGGGCAAACTCAAGGAAACAGAAGATAGCAGAAGTGGGCCCAAGACCAGAAACTGACCAGGCTAGCCATGTTCCGTGAAGACTGCATGCACAGTCCATCTACCAAAGTGGAAAGGCACACGTGGCGGGGCGCAAGGAGCTAAGAAGCTCCTTGGTGGCCATGTCCTGCAGGAGGACAGACAAATGGTAGGAGAGGATATAAAACTGGCTTCTCTGGTGGGGACAATAATGAAGCCACTGTGCTCAAACTTCAGCATGCATTAAAATCAACTGGAGGGCATATCAAATTACAGAGAGGGTCCGTAGGTCCGGGTTTGGGGCTGGAGAATGTACATTTCTAGAATGTTCCTAGGCAATGCTGCAGGTGCTAATCCAGGCACCACTGACACACTCTGGACACAGGCCTAAGCGGAGGGCAGGTGGCAGCCTTGTAGTCTTCCTGAACAACCATCAGGGAGAGGAAGCTCACACTTACAGGGGCACTGGGGAAGTCTCAGACACAAGAGGAATGCCATTACTGTAATGAGCTGCAATGCTGGAGTGGCAATCTGGGGTAGGGGAGATGACCTAAGGGATCTACAGAGATGATTCATAGAACATCGTGTTCCTAGGGGAAAGATAAATGGGGCTGCTGACAGAAACATCACTAACAAATACAGGATCCTAACCACCCTTACGTCAAGTCATCACTCAACTTTCTTATGGTAAGTCATGGCCCCATATCCAGTCCTGAGTCAGCTCTCAGACCCAGAACTCATCTGGGGAAGGCAGGATCTGGCAAACTCCAGGGCAAATAAATACAGTTGTGTTCCTCCGGGCCTTCTCTCAAGGGATGAGAGCCATTCATCCTGGAGAAAGGGGAATACCACCTCTTTCCAAAGTGGTTCTGTACCCACAGCCAGCTCCAAATTACCACGGATATTCAGGGACCCCAAACACCCCTTTATGGCTCTCCTGTTAGAGTAGGGACCTCTGCAGATCATGTCATGAACAGAGCCCTGACTCTAGACACAGCAGAACAACAGTCTGAGATGAAATTATACATTTGAAGGTCACTGGCACGTGGCTGGTATTTAGTCACAAGATTGGATTAGAGCATCGAGATGGAGACAGGGAGAAGTCTTGCTGAGCAACCATCAAGGAGAGGAAGCTCACACTTCTCCAAGCCTCTGCATTCCCCCCACACTCTCAGTCCATGAGCAACAGGGCTGTGTCTCCCTCTGCTCTGGGTCCTCAGGGTCCGACACAGGAAGGGGACTTTAGTAAACTAGCTTTTGAATGATCTGATCATGGCCACCCCTAGCAAACTCCACAGAAAGTGTGTTTGCGAAGGCAGTGATAGTAAACGTGCTGTTCCTCTTTGAGGGCAGATCCTTCTTTTTTTTTTTTTTAGTTCTTAGGATGAAATATGAGTCTTGTTTCTCTCTGGAAGATTAACCAGGGGAGATCTTTTTGCCATCTGGGGCCCTTCCCAAGTTCATTTGTAATGTATATGACATGACTTTCCAAATTAAGAGAGGGAGGTTATGCAGGTTAAGTTACTGCACATTTTTTTTCATCTGACAAATGCTATTTTTGCCCCTTTTAAAAAGGCAGCCTATATGTATCCCCAATAAACACCTGCTGTGCTCCTATGAAACAGGGATAAACAAATGATCTGCCCTCTTGAAATAGCCAGAGAGCCCTGATGGAGTGGGGAAACACTCTGGGCTCCAGGCAAGAGTGGCTGAATGCAAATTCTTTTTTGAATGGAGTAGGGCAAAAGACTCCTAGTCCTGAATGCCTTTGTAGTCTCTTTAGTTGCTGTGAGATTCTCTCACAGCAATCCTGTGAGAGAAGAGATATCCTCACCTTACAAACAAAGAAATGGAGTCTGGAAGGTTCAAAGACCGGTCCATGACTGCTCTCCTACCCCTGTGGACTCTGCTGCGCTGTCCGTCCCCTGCATTGGACCCCTGGGTCCCGGGCATCTCTTCCTGGCCTTCCTGAGACACACCCTTGGCTATGAACTTCTGTATCATTCTGTGTCATTCCTGGCTTGCAGGACTTGGACAAGGAGGATGACCAATATTTTCTGGGTGCTGTGCGACAAGCATCCCCCAGTATATACAAGAGGCAGTCTAGTGGAAATGGGTAGGGGCAGGGAGGGCTTAAATCCTGCTACTTTTTACCTGCATGGCTTTGGGCAAAGCGGAGGGCTCTGTGGCTTAGCTTCCTCATCATTAAAACAGAGTCGCTAGTACCTACTTCCTTAGGTTGCTGTACTTCTGAAATGCCAGGACTGTGCCTGGCACTTGGTAAGGGCTAATGCAAGGACTAATTCATCCAACCCAGAGTCTCTCCGTGTGTTATTCTGTCTTTGCTGTGACATGGATAAGGAAGTGGGTGGTGGTGCCCAAGGTCATGCTGGCAGTAAGAGCCAGGACATGAAGAAACTCAATCTACTGTACACCCTTGTGCCCAGCCCAGCCCCACTGCACTTGCCCCACCCCACGTGCTTCATTTGCTACCTAGCCAAACCTGCAGGGTAGCAAGCGTGCCTCCCAGACCAAACTTGGGTGTGCAGGGATTAACAACAGCAGATCTGTATTTTTTTCCCCCTATATTTCAACTTGATTCCTAATTAGGGCCCTGATTCCCACCAGGGTGATGAAAATTCAACCTCTATCAGTTCAAGGTTCTATCCTCCTTCCTTGGGGCTGCACTAGAATTGCTGAGGACTTACCCAGTGCTAAGGCACCGAGGTTGGGGCCTCCCTCGTCCTTGTGTCACCTGTCTGTGCTGTATCCAGCAGTCTTCCACTCCACCACAAAGAGCCCTTAGTCTTCATCCACATAGGTGGAGGCTGGCACAGTGGACCGCCATGGACAGCTGAGTGGGCTGTGCACTGCATAAACATACTTGGATGATGGGTGGGTGGAACTGAAATCCAGTCCATTTTGTGCTTCCTAAGTTGTGGATGTAAGTGTGGGACTGTTTCTACCCTGAGGAGAGGATATGTTTTCTTTGCACCAAAGGACTCTTCACTGGTCCGGCCATGTACCTCTGACTCTTTCACCCACCTTTTTCGAATTTGTACAAAAGGCATCTTCAAGCTGGTTGTGGTCCTGCTGGAGTCATCCCTTCTCTGCCTGAATGGCTCCTTCAGGTCCTCTGACATTTTTGAGTGGTGCTCTGGCTCTTGGCCTCACTCATGCTGGGGATGGGTGTCTCCAAAAGGCTTTCCTATATATGACTGCAGCCCTTCCTCTCAGGCCTGTCATCCCCCCAGAAGTGCACCTGGGGAGTTGGGCACAAGGTCCTTACTCTGGGAGCTCACAATGTAGCTGGAATTTTGCTGTCTCCGGGGGGCTCTGCCCAGAAAGGGGTACAAGGCTCCCCTCTCTAGAAGCTCACAAGGAAGTACTGTTCTTTCGCCAACTCCTCTCCATCCCCACTTTGGGGAAAATTTTCTTGTCTCCTGGGAACCCCAACTTCCCTCAGCCTCCAGCTCTGCCATTCCTTAGGATTTCCTTCAAGGAGTTCTCTTCAAGCCTTTAAAGCTCGCCAGGAAGACATTTCTGTTTTGACTTTCTGCCTCCCCTCGGGCAATGGATTGGGAGTGGGATGAACTATTTTAAGGAAATCCATTAATCCTCTTCCCCCAATTATCCCACCTTGCTTGGGAGGCCCACAGGGCCCGGGGCGCTATTCTGGTCCTCCAAGTAGAGAAAAGGCCTGCTACTCCCACTTCCCAAGCCCTACGCAAGCCCCCCTGATCCTAGGGCTTTCCGTGAAATTCTGCCTCGGTGTCCTCGCTGCCTCGGGTCCACAGCGCCCCTTAACACAGACTGGAGGAGGGGACCTTTGCCTGAAGGGGCCCTGGAGCCCTTTCTAGGCTCTCCGGCCTCACGCAGCGCCCCCTGCCGGGAGATTGGGGAAACTGCCGCTCTCCTTCAAGGCGTGCGGTAAACCGTAATTTTATTTTTAACAGTGGCTGCGTTTAACAACTGGCTCATAAAATTCCTGAAAATTTAACATTTGGCTCTCACAAGCGGGTTGGAGCTGGCCCCAGCACACCACTGAGGCCTCAGTGACTTCTGGCTCCACAGTGAGAGGCACCTGCAGATGGGAGGGCAGGAAGAGAGAAGGTTTAGGCTTTTCTTCATCTGCTCCCTCTGCTCCCTCTGCTCCGTTGTGCAGCTCCTGCTCTTCTAGGGGCCCCCTTTCCAGAGCTCCAGCCTCCTCCAGGCTCAGCCAACACTTCTCCCTCCTTCTACCGCGGAGTGCTAATGGCTTTTTGACTCCTAGTTCTTGCTGATTCCTGACGCATCTGCATCCCATCTACCCCTTTGTAAATAGTTTCTCATTACACCCCATTAATCCTTCCCTTTCCTTTGCGTGCACCTCTGTTTCCTGGCCGGGATCCTGCCTGCTTAAGTTTGCTCCTGTGGTCACAACTTTTAATACTTCTGTTCTCCACTTTGGGGACTTTGTGTCCTCAGGCAAGTTGCACATCTTCTCTGAGCTACAGTTTTATGAGAATTAAGTGTAATGCAGCAGGACATTATTTTGAGGGATTAACCAGTGATTCCCTTGCTTTTCTCTTGCTTTTTCCTGCTGCCTTATACCTCTTTCCCAAAAGGGGCTGCTGCGTCCTATAGTAGTCATTTCTCAAGGATGGGATTTAGAGCAGAAATGGGGGAAAGTTTTGACTTTCAAAACCTAAGACCCCGATGAGCATCGGGGCAAGGAAAACCTAATGAGTCAGAACAAAGCATCCTGCTGGAAGATCCACCAGTCCCTGAGAAGGCCCTCCAACTCTGCCAAGCCAGGAGACGTGGGCCAGCAGAATGGCTGCTAGCTGGCAAGTTGAAGAATTGAAAATAAATGGCTGTCTGCTGGGTCCAGGAAACTGTGCGAACTCCAGCTTCCTCACAGTCTCCTGGTGTCCCGGTTGTGGTCCAGGAAAGATGCTCGTTACTGGTGGGACCCCCAGACAGGTCTGGGTGATGACATCATAGAAGCTCTGTGGTCTGACAAGAAAGGGCCGGGTGTGATGTGGGCCTGAGTGAAAGGGAGAAGGACAAACAATGACAGGGGTCCTGAGTCCCAGCCCCATACCTCGGCCTCATCTCCTCTTCCCCCGAGCCCTGGCAGAAAGCGGGGTGGGGGGGGATTCTAAGCTGAAAGATACACACTTCTACCACATGCAGAATGGGGTCTGGGATAGGAGTTCTCTAGAAAAACGAAGGGCCACTTCTGCTTCATTTGGGGTTGAAGACTCATGCCTGTCACAAGGAGAGCCCTGAAGTTATCTCCGGGGAACTTCCCTGAACCAACGTGCTGACTAGCCCACCTTTCCACACCACCTGCAAAATATATGCCATCTGAGGGGCCTCCACTAAGCACTTCTGTCTCCACCAATCCAGGGGTTCCCCCAACCAAAGGCTAGGCATGTGTGTTCTCATGTCCCTCAGTGCCACCAGTACTGGTTAATTGTTATTTGTAACTTGAATGACTGTCATGAAAACTATTGAAAAGCAAAAGCAGGCAAAAGAGAGCTGTGGTTTCCGTGGCAGTTAAGTTGAGGCACGATGTTGGAAAAAAGCCCTCGCATGAGGCGTAGCAGTGATAACTGTAAAAGTTTGGGGAGATATGAGGTGTCTTGGAAAATTCTGCAATTGGAGCACTTCAAATCTCTTTTAGTTCTCATTCGGAAAGAAAGAAACTGATATGGAAAGTGTAGACTATGTCCTTTACAGGTAGTTTGTATAAGGCAGGCATGGAACTCGAGTCAACCCATATCAAAAGAAAAGTCTTGGCTGTACACTGAAACTGGCAAATGAATATGTGTTTATGTATTAACATAGACTATTTAATGTGCGTCTATGTATGTGTATGTATATGTGTGTATAATAGATTTATACGTGTATATTATATGTATATATAATTTTTTAGGTGATGTGTTAGGTAATATGTTTTTTTAGTTTCTTCTCAGTGTTCCAGAATTTGTATATACATAATTTTTAAAAATAGAAAGGCCTCCGATATTCAGGACCGCGGATGAGAAGTCTCCCATAAGCGACCAGCTCTATCCCACTTAGTGGAGGCTTCTGTTTCTTTCCATCAGCGCCAGGACGCTCGGGTGCTCCAGGTGCGCTTGTCGGCAGCAACTGGGACCTTTCTCGGCATCCCTTCTCCGATCCCTGCCCCGCGATCCAGCCGCCCGCCCCAGCTGTTACCGCACTGCCGGGAGCCCGCGCGGCCGCCGTCATTCCGGCAGGGGGCGCCGTCCGGCCGCAATGGCCGCGCCGGGCCGCGCTCTGATTGGTCGGAGGCGGGGGCCCGCGCCCACTCCCGCCCGCCGCGTCCGCTAAGTGCCGCGGCGCGCGGGCTCCTGCTCCAGTCTGCGGGCCTCCCGGGCAGCGGCGGGGCCGGAGCGGCTCAGAAGAGGGGGACAAGACCAGGGCAGGAGGGAACCGGCCGGCCGCCAGAGCCCCGTACGCCCAGCAAGATGCTGTCCTGGCGGCTGCACACGGGCCCCGAGAAGGCCGAGCTGCAGGAGCTCAACGCCCGGCTCTACGACTACGTGTGCCGGGTGCGGGAGCTGGAGCGCGAGAACTTGCTCCTGGAGAAGGAGCTGCGCGGCCGGCGCGGGCAGGAGGGCCTGTGGGCCGAGGGGCAGGCCCGCTTCGCCGAGGAGGCGCGCGGCTTGCGGCAGCAGCTGGACGAGCTGAGCTGGGCCACGGCGCTGGCCGAGGGCGAGCGCGATGCGCTGCGGCGCGAGCTCTGGGAGCTGCAGCGGCTGGGCGAGGAGGAGCGCGCCGCCCGCGGCCGCCTGGACGCCGAGCTGGGCGCCCAGCGGCGCGAGCTGCAGGAGGCACTGGGCGCGCGCGCCGCCCTCGAGGCGCTGCTGGGCCGGCTGCAGGCCGAGCGCCGCGGCCTGGAAGCGGCCCACGAGCAGGACGTGCGGGAGCTGCGCGCGCGCGCCGCCCGCCTGACCATGAGCTACCGCGCCCGCGCCGCCGGCCCCGCCGCGCCCCCGCAGCGCCTGCGGGAGGTGCACGACAGCTACGCGCTGCTGGTAGCCGAGTCGTGGCGGGACACCGTGCAGATGTACGAGGACGAGGTGCGCGAGCTGGAGGAGGCGCTGCGGCGCGGCCAGGAGAGCCGGCGCGAGGCCGAGGAGGAGACGCGGCTGTGCGCGCGGGAGGCGGAGGCGCTGCGGCGCGAGGCGCTCGAGTTGGGGCAGCTTCGCGCGCTGCTGGAGGAAGAACTGCGGCGGGTGCAGGAGGAGTACGAGCTGCAGGCGGAGGAACGGCAGGTCCGTGCGCTGGGGACCGACCCACCCCGGGCCTCTACCTGTGGTTAGGGTGGTGGGGGGCGGCGGGGCTGCCTGGACTGGTTGCGTGCGCCCGGGGCGTGGCGCGGCGGGGGGGGTAGGGGGCCGGGCCAGAGGGGGTTCGACCGGCTCTGGCAGCTGGGGCTGAAGGGGGCCCCCCCGCTCTGCATCGGAAGAGAAGCGCGGTTTGCGGGTCAGCTAGTGCTGGGTGGCAGGTCCCGGTGGAGAATCCCGTCCCTGTCATCTTACTAGGTTGTCAGTTTCTTTCGATCTTGCCTTGAGCGGGTGCAAACTGTCAAAAGACCCAGGGCCCAGCCAGCTCTAGGCTCCCTTTCAACTTCCCGTGCTTCGTAGACCTAATTCACATAAACGTCCAGCAAGAAGCCCCCTGACTTCCAGAAACGACTTCAGAAGCTACAGCTCGTTCCTTCGGTGTTGGGAGGTGTCTCGGCAATGTCAAGTCCCGACCGGCAGCTGTTCAGAATGACAGCCCCTTGACAGTAGGGCACCCCTGGGGAAAACGTAAATCATTGCCTAAAACGGTTTTTATTTTGCCAGTGATTTCCCAGTAGGAGGCGGCCGGTTTGGCTCTCTGGACCTCCGCTTTTTCCTTCGGGGATGTTTTTCTCGCAGTCTCCCCAGCAGACATCAGATCTCTGGGTAGTGGAAAAGTTGTGGAAAGGGGCTGCTCCCTGTGGCAGGATGTGATATAAACAGTTACTATTTCAGAGAAGCAAAGCCCCAACGGACACTGAGGGGGCAACACCTGTGCCCTGTTATTGTCCCAGTGCGGTACTAGGATGGGCCCTGGTTCTGCCTCCTGGAGGCCAGAATTGAAAATATCCCCCAAATCATACCATCAGTAGTTCTCAGGACAACAGTTTAAAACAACACCCACAAAAATTCAGAAATATTTTAAGGGGATAATTTGTCGCTTGGGGTTAAAGATTTGTGGTAGAGGGAGTGTGTGTGTGTGTGTGTGTGTGTGTTTAAATGTAGGAGTAAAGGGAACACAGAGGACTGTGGTGATGTGATAGGTGTCCACAAATAATCAGCAAATATCTGTCCACCGCTCCTAGGTCTTGAGCACTGCCTTGGGGTTTCAGTATTCAAAAAGCTGGAGTCTAGATGGGAAGTCCTATAAAGCAGTGCAATACGAAATTGTTTGGAATGTAATCTTGTGGAATGTGGGTTTTGTTGGGCCTCTGGCTAATAGCTTTCAAAAGCATTCTCCTCTCCATTCCCTTGCAGTGGGAGCTCCTTTGCCCATTTCTGCTTGGGATACGCAGTCTGACTGGGAGAGGGGGCCCACTGGAGAAGTGCCTTCTCCGGGGTTGCAGGGGGTGGGGGACTAGACTCAACAGTCTGTCTGGTGATTCCTCTCTCATTGGAATTCACGTCTTTGCCCTAAAAGTAGGGAGCAGGGAATGTCAACGGGACTTGCTTTTTTTTTTTTTTTCTTTTCCACTTCCAATCTGTATGTTTCATCGCACTGAATATGCCCTTATCCATAGCTCAAATCTTTCCCCAGTTAGCTTTAAAGCCAGCGAATTTCAAATTGCATCCCAGAGATTCAACACCAAACCATTAGCATTTTTTCCCCAAAGATTGTATTTACTTATATGACCTAGAAAGAGAGAAAGGGAACACAAGCAGGAGGAGTAGGAGAGGGAGAAGCAGGCTTCTCGCTGAGCAGGGAGCCCGATGCAGGGCTTAGTCCCAGGGCTCCAGGTTCATGACCTGAGCTGAAGAGCAGATGTTAATGACTGAGCCACCCAGGTATCCCCCATCAGTATTTTTTTTAAAGAGTAAAAATACTAGGGATTTTGTTAAAGAGTATCTGTGATTTAACCCCAAGCCCTCGATTTTTTCACATTCTATAGAAGATCGCTCTGGGGAGACTGAAAATATCATAAAACCAGGTTTAACTAATATACTGTAGTGACTGTTTCATTACTAAGAGTTTTTATCAAGTGCTTCTGGCATGCCAGATACCCCAGAAACCAGGCCCTTGATACCTACCTATTCACTCTTAGTCCTCAGCCTGATCTTATGAGGTGGATTCTAATAGGAGCTCCATTTCACAGATGATGAAACTGAGGCACATATGTTCTCTTCAGGTGCCAATGTCTGAGCCACTAACTCCGGATCCAGAATTTCCTCTCTTCTCTGTTCCATCAAAGAGAAACATTAAGTCAGCATTCTGCCCTCATAGAATAATGGTAATTGTTCTTGCTAAGGGCTGGCCCAGAAGTGCCTATCAGTCTGAAACCTTAAAACACTTTCTGATCCTTCCAGCCGACTGTCAGAATAGTTCTGGAGGCAGATGCATTTCATTTTCTTTTTGCCTACGCTGTGGTTTAGTGGGAACCCTCCCCTCCCCCACTCAGTGCCCACTGTCTCCCTGCCTCGGGGCCTCTTCTGCAGCCCAAGAGAACCAGACGCTGGCTGGAACTCTCTTTGTGGGAAAAGCGGTTCTTCCCCGAAGGCCTGTGTGTTGGGCCCCGCACCCCAGATCTGCCAGAGAGAAATTTGCTGAACTGACATCCAAGTCCCCAGCATTTTGTATACGGTTGTGATCACCTAAAGTCTGAGTAATTCACCCTGTCTCCCAGTTTGTTGGAAGAAGCTTTGGACAAAAACTCAAGACATTTTTGGTTGTCACCCCCCCC
>PISX010008986.1:0-78420 GCA_004024625.1 Mellivora capensis
ATCCCAAAGCAACAGAATACACATTCTTCTCTAGTGCACATGGAACATTCTCCAGAATAGACCACATCCTGTGTCATAAATCAGGTCTCAACCAGTATCAAAAGATTGGGATCATTCCTTGCATATTTTCAGACCACAATGCTCTGAAGCTAGAACTCAATCACAAGAGGAAATTTGGAAAGAACCCAAATACATGGAGACAATTTATAATACATATGCCTGTGGAAAATGGCATTTTTTTGGCCCAGAGGTTCACTTACAGATAATAGTACATTCAAGAAATAGCACAAAGAAGAGTCATTGTTAAAAAAAGACAGCCAAAAACAAAACAAAATAAAGACAGCCAATGACTTAGCTAATTCCACTGAAATCTGGTGGCTCGATGTCAGCATAAGCCTGTCTTTGACCCACCCGTTACTGGTATGGGTCCCTTGTTCCCATCCATCATGCCTATGGAAGCAAAGTAATCCCTTGGCTGCTCTTTCTATTCTGGCCCCTATTCATAAATAGGTAGAAAGAAGTAAAATATCTGCTAATTCTAAGAGAACTGCATCATGAATCCTACTAGAAGACCCTAAGAAACACAATCAATGACAATTCTGTGATTATTTGTAGAGATCCTTTACTGCAATTTTTCTTCCATGTCAAGAATTAGAAGTTAAGGAACTGAATTTCAGTTTGAACCAGAATTAATCTAATTTCCATTTTGAAGGACAAGATGCAAGCACTTAATTTCAAGCTATTTTGGCTTCTCTTCTATCATTTCCCTCAAATTTGGGTTCTACATCCTTGGGAATGTGCTGTGGATACTGGAGAGGAGGGGGGCAATGGGTTACCCCACCATGCAGCTCTCTCCGGAAAAGTCAGTTTTATTTGGTTTCCAGTCAAAGATCCATGCAATTAGCCACTGAGATGCCCCTATTCTAGCACCTAGCCCTTTAGAAGCCAAATGTCCTTCTCACTAATTTCCTGCTGAAGTTAGAGTCATGGGAACCATTCTGTTTCTGAATTAGCCTCATGACTTCTCGTAAGTCTGTGTGACTCTAAGACCAGAGACTTTCTAATCTAGATAGATTCTAGATCCTCTCTTATCTACATTTTCTTGAGGATTTCATTTCTTAGAAATTAAAATCAGAAAACCTCCTTGCCCCCTGCTTTTGTCCTAGTAAACTTGGATCTTGGTAGGGGTTCCATTTTTTCCATATTCTTTTTCCTTTGGAAGAGAATTCATCTTCTCTTCCTTTGCCTCCCCCCCTTTTTTGTGCAAATGTTAATATATAATAAATGTGGGCAACTTCCTTCCCCAGGTTTCTAGACATTTTCTTTTAGTTTCAAGCTCTTTAAAAACTTTAATCCTTAGTGTCTTTTGTCTTAAAGAAGTTTTGAATGTCATAGGATCTTATTTTCTATTTCTTTTATGCCATGAGTTATTTTGTGCACTGATGGAAATTTTCTATAATCAAGGGAAAGGCAGAGAAACTCATCTCAATTTTCTACAATTAATTACCCTAATTAATTACACAGAGGACCCATCTTGGTCTTTAGATGTGTTTTCAATGTGGTTCGAGTTTCTTTTGCCTTTGAAGCATTTTTCAGTGGTATAAGTGTGAGGCCTTTTTCCCCCATCCATCTATGGTTTCTTTGAAAACCTGGTCTCATGTGTTTCCTATTATCCAGTAATCTCTGACAACATTTTATCCACTGAAGACAGACTCTCTTGTTCCCTCCATTCCCCCATCTTTTAGTGGATTATTGTTTTCATGATATTTTGTCTTTTACTATAATGAATTTGACAGGAAAGTTACAGGTAAGGGAGTAAGATATGTATGCTAAATTCACCACCATTTTCTCATCTCTAACAATTTTAAAAAGTTATGAGTTAGTAGTAAAATGTTCATTCAGATTTATTGCAGTAAAGAGCACCCATAAATCAAAGCTATGTACATAAAGACAGAACAGATTTTTAATGGGAAAGGTAAAGAATCCAAATCACCAATATAAAAAACAAGTGCCAATTTATTCATTCACTTAATAGTTTTTAATAAAGACCATTCATCCATTCTCATATATTTAACAGGAGAATGGATACACTTAGACTTACTTAATTCATTCTGACTTAAGAACTTTTTTCTTTTAAAATTTTTTATTTCTGCAAAGTTGATTACATCTTGTCATTTTTTCAATTTTAAAGCTTTACATTTTATTTCTATGCTACTATGCTAACCTATACATTTAAAAAATATTTTAATTTCATAACTCTTGTTTTCCTAGTAAGTACAAAAAGGAACCACTGTATCTGCGACTTCTCTTCCAACCAAAATAAGCTTTTTTTTTTTAAAGGTTTTATTTACTTATTTGAGAGAGAGAGAATGAGCAAGTGAGATAGAGAGACAGAGAGACAGAGAGACAGAGAATGAATGGGGGAAAGGGAGAAGCAGCCTCCCCACTGTGGAGGGAACCAGATGCAGAGCTCCATCCCAGGACCTGGCATCATGACCTGAGCCAAAGGCAGATGCTTAACCACTGAGACACCCAGGCTTTCCCCTAAATAAGCTTTTTAACAGGAGGCAAAGCTAATGTTCTTTCTCCTTGTACAGGGAGCCAGGTTTATTGGCAAAGGAGCTTCCTGTTGGGCTCCGCTCCATTTAAGCCTAGCTCCACAACCTCCTCCTGTGGAAGCGAGCTCACTTTACCAAGAGAGTCATTTATGTGGTTCCAGCTTGAAGCAAACTTTGGAGGTTGTTGCTTTCAGACCGGAAGAAGTCCAACTGTGTGTCTTATATTGTCCTTGCAATGCATTTCTGTTAATAACCACAAACCTGCTCACACTCAAAGTCTCTTCTGCCTCTGATCTTAGTGTCAATACCTACATTCTATTGTAGTCCATTCTTTCTCTGTATCACCAGTGGTTTCTACAGCTCTGTTGGATTTTACCATTAATTTGATCTTGTTTATGTATCTTCCAAAAATTCTTAAATGTTTTGGGCTTACTGGTTTTCTTGCTTTGCTGTAAAACACTTCTGTATTTCTTCTATTATCAGAATGTGAGTTCAATAAGGGAGACAGGAATGTATGCATGAGGTCAGTCAGCTCCCTTGGACTGGAAGTTTACAGTTAAAACATCAGAACAGAACCTCAAAACACATATTAATGAAGATGATTTTATTGAGTTATAGGACAGGGTGCATAAGAATAAAACATTTGAGCAAAATTTAATCACTCAAAACTAGAAACTTCAAATAGTAAAAAGTACATTTGTAGTAAGTTTCTAAATTGTTAACTACTGATTATTTAGAATCTTTAAGACTGAAGCAAGTATTTAGTTATGTAGTGAACCCCCAGGTAGGTAAAACAAATAATCAACTAAAGTTTGTTACGGTCTAAAACAAATGAAAGTTCCTACTTAGAAAAAAGTTGTTGCATATTAAGAAAACACAGTAAATATCCATTCCCTCCTCCCGTATCATGTTAAAGAATCAGACACTTTCCTCTCACTTCTCCTAAGAAAACATATGAAAATCTCATGTGTAAAAAATCTTAAAGTTTGACCTTCCCTAACACTATTTGATTATAAAGTTCTTTGGTCAGTGAAACATAAGATTTTTTCAAGTTATCCATGAAATAAAGTGGGTCAGAAATTTTCAATGGACTAAATCCTTCTTCCATCAATTGAAACTTCTGTAGTTTGAATGTCCCTGTTGTTTCCATCTTCTCCTACAAAGCAATTGTCAGGATTAGTGGAATCATTTAATATTATCTAAAATCTATTAACAGAATATTCAATAATAAGATAGATTGTAATATTTAATGATAACACTTTTATATTCAGTGACCATCTCTCTATTTACTACTAGTAATTTAACATCAGAAATTTTAAAAAATGCCCTGTAGATCAGTGGAATTTTTAGCTCAATTTACCTCTGAACTTTATTTAATATAGAAGAATTATGAAAATTGTTAAAAACTAATTACAACCAACTATAGAAGCATCTAAAATACCTAGGTTTATCTCTTTAATTCACTGTCAACACAACATCACATACAGGAAATGCTATTTGATACCAAGAAGATAAAACCTATGAAAGAGAACATTCCATTCCATAAGGCCGAATACTATAAAAACCAGAAGGAGTAAAAGATGATCTAAATCCTGGGTTCTCAAACTGTGCACTGAGGTGCTTTGTGGTACTTCTGTGAAATTCCAGTGTCTCTAAGGTGTATTTTAAATTTTCTAGGTAAACCCAGTGATATCTGTTGGTCACTGCTTGCTAACTACTAGCTCAAGGTAGTTCATACTTGCAATATTAGTTTGTGACACATTCTTTTCAACGATGCCATATCTTTATGAAACAGGGTTTTCAGTGGTTGCTGTGATAAAAGGCAGGTACAGCTCCAAATCAATGTGGGACAAGGAATTAGGCTCTCCCTGTGCAGTCCAATCTAATTCCAAGGTTTGAGGAGTTGTACAATGCCCAATTTACATCTCTCTGGTAGTTGTGGTTGCCTAAAAATAAGAGTATTTTTTCCCTTTCAATTTATATACACTATTTTTTCAAAGAGCAATTAATTTGTTAGACCTAAAAACTTAATGAATTTCTTTTGACCTAAATGCCGAAGAAAAGAAAATTTAGGTATTTGGTGAATCCCAAATGCCAGGAAATACTGAGACTCTAGAGATGCCATGAATCTAGAAAGTTTAAGAAGCTCTCTGCTTTAAGGGATTTAAGAGATAAAGTGTGACAGCTCTCTGTGACAGCTTCAGGCATGGAGAAGTAACCTGCTTTAAGTCAGATGACACACAGAGGTCCTTATAAGGTTCTATGAGTCATCTGGCCATTTTTATTCATCCTTTTGGACTAATGCAAGACTCAAGTTCTCTCTGCACCTCCTTCCCTGATCTCATCCTTTCTATCCCACTCTCTTCCCAACACTGTCATCACAGAATTAGATCTGTGTGGAAACACATACTCTTTTTCTCATTTTTAGAAAATTAAAAACTCACTGTATGTATACAATTGATATTCTGCCTTACACACACACACACACACACACACACACACACACACACAGAGCTCTAGTGGCACCTGGGTGGCTCAGTTGGTTGAGCATCAAACTCTTTAATTTTGGCTCAGGGTCCTGGCGTCTGGTCCCATCAGCTCCATAATCAGCACAGAGTCTGCTTGGGATGCTTCTCTCCCTCTGCCCTTCTTCCTACTCCACTTTCGTGCTCTTTCTCCCCACCTCTTTCTATAATATGTAAATAAATAAAATCTAAATAAACAAACAAAAAACCCCAGCTCTATAATATGCTAGGTGTATTTCTCCAGGTAAGGTAATTTTTCTTTAGGTAATAAAAACCATTAGGTAATGGTTTAATAAGATCTCATCTAATTATATTAACTAATTTCTATATATATATAACTATATATATATAATATATATATAATATATATATAATATATATATAATAACTATAATAATCTAATTAATTAACATTATCCTTATTCTACCTAATAAAGAATATCAAAATTTTTAACTGCTATAAATAACATTTTGTAGAGCATCTCTATATATAACATTTGTTCAGCTTTGATTACTTTCTAAGGATACATTGCTGGAAATGAAATTACTAAGTCAAATATATGTAAATTCTAAGAGCCTAATTATATATTTACCAAATTGTTTTCTAGTGAGGTTATAACAGTTTCTATTTCCACAAGCAGAATGAAAGGATCAATTTAATTTCATCCCATCTATACTGAGTAATATCACATTAATTTTTTTTTTTGTAAATTTAGGGTGCCTGGGTGGCTCAGGCAGTTAAGTCTCCCTTTTTTTTTTTAATGTTATATTAGTCACCATAGAGTACATCATTAGTTTTTGATGTAGTGTTCCAAGATTCATTGTTTATGTATAATTCCCAGTGCTCCAACCGTCTGACTCTTGATTTTGGCTCAGGTCATGATCTCAGTGTCCTTGGAGGGAGCCCCACATAGGGCTCTGGGCCCAGGGGGAGTCTTCCTGAGGATTCTCTCTCTCCCTTTGCCCTTTCTCTGCCCACCCCCAGAATAAATAAATCTTTAAAAAAATCTTTTTTGTAAATTTAGTAGCAAAAGTCATTTTTTAAATTTTTGCTAAATGGATTTTGGTAAGATTTTGATTTTGATAAGATAGTTGTTTTATTTACTTTGTCAGAAGTGACTTAAAGTTTTGTACTGCTTATATCAGATAATTTATTATAATTCATTTGTTAAATAAATATTGTTACTGCCAACTAAGTACAATGCATTGTACTAACTGTAGCAAATACTATAAATTTAACAGTCACATTTCCATTTCTTTAGGTGTTAAATGATGCTAAAGCATTTTCTAAGTTTGTGTAAGACTGACTTAGATTTCTAGAATAGTTCTATGCCAAAATATTTCTTCTTCTTAATGAAAGTGAATTTTAAGTTGCCCTAGGGGGAACGTGTTTAAGATATTATTTAAACTACCAACTGTATACCCCATTAAAATATATTATTTCTAAGGTAGTAAGGGGAAATTCAAGAGAGAACTGAATGTGATTATAAAAGGAAAACATGAGACATCCTGTGGTGTCAGAATTGTTCATATCTTGGCTGCAGTCATGGTGAAGAAGCAATACAAGTGATAAGAGTGTATAGATCTTAATACACACATACACACACACACATACACACATAGGTAAAGCACAAAATTTAAATATTTTTTAAAAATATTTTATTTATTTATTTGACAGAGATTACAAGTAGGCAAGAGAGGCAGACGGAGAGAGAGGAAGAAGCAGGCTCTCCGCAGAGCAGAGAGCCCGATGCGGGGCTCGATCCCAGGACCCTGGGATCATGACCTGAGCCAAAAGCAGAGGCTTTAACCCACTGAGCCACCCAGGCGCCCCGAGCACAAAATTTAATAAGATGGGTAGATTGTATCAACATCAATGTCCCGGTTACAACGGTTTTGAAAAATACCACCGCTGGAGGAAATTGAGTAATCGCTACACTAAGGATCTTTGTGTTATTTCTTCCAATAGCATGACTACAACAATCTCAATAAAAATTTGAATCGAAAATATATTAATTCTGCTTCATGCTTCTGCTTACCTTTGGTATTTCAGAGGACCACTATGAAAATAATCTGAGACAATGCGTACGAAAGCTCTTAAAAATTATGTAAATGAATATTTAAAAAATTATGTAAATGAAATATATATTTATGACAGTTCAGATGATGCATCCCTTTGACCAAGCCATGACAGGGCCATAAAGATTGCTCAGCGAATGCTTGGAAGATGAATACGATGCTATCGATCGTTCCGCTAGGGATCTAAGAGTGATATGATGAATGCATCCAGAAAAGTTTTGTGATTGGATATTAAGAGATAAGTACTAGCTTTGGGGACACAGTATTAAATACATGAATGGCTGAATAAATGAATGAGCAAATTCATCCAGTGGCTGAGCAAACTCTTCTTTTTACCGTATTTTATTCTAGCAACCTAACAAGAGAGTGCCCACCTCTCAAAACAAATAAACTGAGAATTCCCTAAAAGCACAGAGTCCCAGAGGAAGGCTGGACAGAATGAGGGTAAAAATTAAAAGCAGAATTGCTTAAAGCCAATTGCCTTTCAATTCTGCACACATCCTCAGACACCTTGATGTCAGCCTGGTGGACACAGTTCTAGGCACAGAGCACCAAGTGTCTTCACAAGGCTTGTGTACAATGGAGTTTGGGCTTGCACCATTGCTGAGGTCTTTGGTGAAGAGGAAGAAAGCAATTCAATAATTAGGACAAAGACAAAGACACCCTAGCATTTCATCAAGTTCCTTTCTATAAGTAGGCTTCAAATATGGCATAAATTAGCATCCCAATGCTTTTCATTATTCCTGAGGTTTACTAATATAAATCAAATGCACATATTATCTAAAAAATAAAATATTATTTTGTAAATAAACCATCTCCTGGATTCCTGGTCTTGTAGTTAAGCTGAATCTTTAGTTAAGTAATATTACTTGAATTCTTAAAATTCAAACAGTAGAGTTACCTGAATTCTTAAAAATCGTGGGCAGGCATAAGCTGGTAAGAATGTTACAACTTGTTCATAAACCTTCTCCAAGTCCAGAGACTTATTTGGTTTTAAAGTAATAGAAGCCATTCCTGCTTTTCCTTCATAATCTGAAAAAAAAGTTTGAAATAACATTAATTTTACAAGCACTAGGTGATTTTTAAAATGATTCTCTTAATCACATACTAATTATTGCAAATGGAGACATTAATCCTATCACAGCAGTAACAATGCAACAATAGTATAAATGAGTGGATCCCTCTCCAAGCATATGATCGACGTCCCAGAAATAAGTCAGGAACAGGAAAGGATAGAGGCTATTCTTGACTGTCGACACTACACAAATGAAATAGATGGAATAGAAAACACCATAAATAGCCCCCAGTTTGCATTCTACCACTATTAATATAAAATATTGGGAGGATACACTTATTTAACGGTGAATATATTCCAGACAAATATCCATGTTAAGAGTCAATGCAAAAATTAAAAGGCAACATTGTTTTTAAATTTAAAAACCAGAATGGTATTGAATTCCACAGATCACTTAGTGCTTATCATGCCACCTATGGGTTTTTCCAGGGAAACAGAATAGAACACCCAAGGTCTATTAGAGTAAACATCCCCTTCCACTGCTCCTCATTTAAAGACTCCCATCCCATTGTCCTGGGCACCTATAAACATTAGTTGGACATTATTTACACTTTTCAAAACAAAACAAGACAGCAAAGGAGAACAGCTATCCTATCATTTCAGTTTGGTAACTTTTCTTTGTCGTTTTCACCATGAGACAATCCTCATATGCACATTTACAAAGATAAATGAAGCTAAACAGGTTTTTAAATTATTTTTTATAAAGGTTCAACTTAAGGGGCACCTGGATGGCTCAGTGGGTTAAGCGTCTGCCTTCAGCTCAGGTCATGATCCCAGGGTCCTGGGATTGAGCACTGTATTGGGCTCTCTGCTCAGTGGGGAGCCTGCCCCCACCACACTCCCCGCCCCAGCCTGTCTCTCTGCCTACTTGTGATCTCTGTCAAATAAATAAAAATAACATCTTTAAAAACATAAAAATTAAAAGGCTCTACTTAACTAGGGCTCCTTAGTGGCTCAGCTGGTTCAGCAGCTGCCTTTACCTCAGGTCATGATCCTGGGCTCCCTGCTCAGCAGCAAGTCTGTTTCTAGCTCTCCCTCTCCCTCTCCTCCACCTACTCCCACATGCTTTCTCTCTCTCAAATAAATAAAATCTTTTAAAAAAAAGATTCAATGTAACCACAAGTCAGTGTTACTAAACATTTAAACTAGCATGTGTTCCTATTTAGTGGCATGCATAAACTCTAGTCATAAAAGGAACAATAACAGACTATTGAAAAGCTGGAATTATTTTCAAGCAGTGAGTCATGGGCCAGAATTTTCAAGCTTTACTTAAAAATACACACATCCATTAAAATTCAGTTGGTACTGGACGTGACCATGGCATTTGTTAGCCTGGTCTAGGGCATTACTTGCCAAGACAAGACTAAGATATTTAATGTATCAAAAAATGAAATGTCGAATTAGTAAGATCATTACAGAAGTAAAGAAAAGCGACACATTCTATTTTGAGAATTCTTCCAAATCTGAAATATACTCGTACCTGGCACTGTCACCCCGTAGACATTTGTCTCCTGTATGAAATCCAACATTCCAATAACGTCAGCAACCTCTGTGGTGGCAACGTTTTCTCCTTTCCACCTAAATGAAAACCAAGTTCCAGTGAATGTACCTCTGTCTGAAGAAGTAGGTACTCAGTTTTAGCTTCAGTGCCTTGTGTTTGGTTCTGGGCAAGTTCCAAGTAACCAAACACAATGGCAGTTTTTGAAACGAAAGGCATTTCCAAGGAAGCACTTCACTGAGAAGTCAAGCAGAATCACTGTTTTAATTAAAATTACTTTATCTGTGTTTCATTGGCATAAATCAATTACTATGTTTTTCTACAGTATGTCATAAAAACAAAGTAATGATAATTCCTCTTTATTTTGAATTGTAATTACAATTAAGTATAAAACATTGCCTATCTCTAATGATAGAGTCAGAAAAAATGAAAGTTCCAGTTGTCTCTCAGGGTAGTGACCTTTAATTTCTAGGGGTTAACCCCTTTGGATCCTTTAATGCAAATGAATTATGGATTGAGTATATTTAATTAGAATAATTTTATACAAAGTAAGCCCATAAGTTGGTATGAGAAGTTAAGGAAGTATGATTCATTTATCCATTCAAACATTTTTTTGAATGTCTCTTGTATGTCCCTCATTATTCCATAGTCATTGAGTAGTAAAACAAAATCATTGAATAAGCCTAAAATAATCTTAAGGAATTAAGCAGGAAAATGTAAGAAAGGAAAATTTTGCTGTTTCATTGTTTTTATCATTCAGTCAAAAATTAGACCAGACTTGACCAAACTGGTTTCTGTTTCAACTCTGCCATTTAAACATCACATCTGTCTATTTATTTTATATTCTTAAAAAAAGGAGCTCACTGATTTGGACCAAAGTGATTCATTTAAATAATGATAAAAATTGACATCAACACTTAAATTAGGTTTCAATCTAGAAACAGATGGCCACTGAATTTTTAAATGGTGAGACATTACAGAGATGAAAGCGCTCTGTCTGCCCCAAAGGTACAGACCATGTGGTCTACAATCTTTCCATAGAGCCTTGCTTGGACATGGTTCACAATCACAGAAGAAGCAGTATGACCCATGCTATTTCGCACCTGAAAGTGTCGCCAATACGGTCCCAAAAATAAAAGAAATTGTCCTGATCTTGCACCATTAAGTCTCCTGTGTTAAAGTAAACATCTCCCTTCTTAAAAACATCACAAAGCAGTTTCTTCTCTGTGTGTTTCTTACTCCCAGCATAACCAAAGAAGGGATTCTTCTTATTCACTCGACAAATGAGCAGCCCAGGTTCTCCTGGGAGAGAAAGGCACTTTTTGGTGACTTGATTAAAATTATTATTACACATATCATGCATGTACTTAGATTATATCTGACCAACACAACCAGTGTTGATATTCTTCCCCTGAACTTGATTTTTGTTATATTTGATATTTACCCTGGGTGCCTGCATCCTGCATCCAACACACCCTTGCACAGACTGCCACCAACACAAACCACTTTGGAAAAACTAGCAAAAAGGAAAGCGAATGCAGGAAAAGGAACATTAAATTTATTTTACATCCTATCCTGGGTGAATAAACCAAATGCTACCTTTTTTTCAAGTTCCATAGATTTTAACACTGATAATAATGAAACTATATAAATAACCATAATAATAATTTTAGTAAGATTATGATAGTAGCGATATTTATCAGGCTTTTACTATGCAGCAAGCCCCGTGAGTCCCTTGCAACTGTCATCCTATTTATTCTTCACAGAAATCCTTTAAAAAATGATAATTAAAATCCTTATTTCACAAGGAAGGAGCCATGGCTCAGAAGGGTCAAGTAAGTTACTGAAGTCCAACACTGTTGAAAGGAATGGACCTAGAACTCAAATTCAAGTCCTTGATTTTGCAACAAGGTTTCTGTTCAATACTCTCTTAGATCTAGAAGGTAACAGAAGCTTAGGAAAATGTTTTATTCTTATAGGATGTTATGTGGAAATCCTCAATGGGCAAGAGATGAGGCATGAAAGTTACTAGTATTCTTTATATGTAGACACATTAATTGAAACAAATTTTCAATCAGATTTACTCAAATTAATCAGGATTTTGCCCAGCAAGCTGCAAGATAAAAATCCACTTCTACGAGAAGGGTAGAAGACAAAGGGGAGCAGCAATCACTGTCCCAGAACATCCCAAGGCCATTGTTGACTCGATTTGCCCCCCTGTAAACAGAGGCAATGTCCACATAACTAATCAGATGAGGTTAATTCCAGAACACTGTAAACCAATTATGTCATTTTAACATTATTGAATGTTCATTGCTCCCACTCCTGCTGGACATCCTGGCTTTCACAGGCACATATGCCATTGGCCAAGCCAAGTCTGGCTGGCTACTGCAGAGGCCCCTCATTGTCACTGTCATCATGGACACCTTCATCATCATCGTCATCACCATTGTTACACTTCCTGAGCTCTTTCTGGGGACCAGTCACTATTCTGAGCACTGTATTTATCTGATTCTCATCACAAACCTATAACACAGGCCCTCATATCATCTTCATTTTACAGTAAAGAAACCAAGAAAGATATAGTAATTTGCCCAATGTCATACAGTTACCAAATGTGGGAGATGGGCTTTGTTGTTGTTGTTTTAAAGCCTCAGGCTCCATGCTGAGATCAAGACTCAGATGCTTAACTGACTAAGGCACCCGGGTGCCCCTGAGATGGGTTTTTATAAACCAAGTTCATCTGACTCCAAAGCCTGTCCTCCAACACATATTCCTTCAGTTACATTCCCTCTATTGCAGAAATTTCCAAGCCTCTCATGTTCCCCTTAAAATTTATATTCTTTATTTTTCTTCTTTAGGACATGGGTTGACAGTTTCTTCCCTGACAAATTAATTATTGCAAATGCTTAAAAAGATCATAGTATTCTTCATCTATCTATTCCAGGCAAATGTATGCAAGACATAGTATCATTAATGGAAAAAATATTGGGTAATTTATAATGAGAATCACAGAACACTAAAGCAAATGTTTGGGGACAATCTGCTTTTTTTTTTTTTTTTAAGATTTACAGATTTATTTATTTATTTTAGAGAGAGAAAGAGTGCAAGCACAAGACAGGGGAGGAGTAGAGGGAGAGGGTGAGAGTGAATCCTCGAGCAGACTCCCACTAAGTGAAGAGCCCACACAGGGCTCAATCCCAGGATCCTGAGATCATGACCTAAGCCAAAATCCAGTCGGCTGCTTAACCAACTGAGCCACGCAGGTGCCCAGAGACAATCTGCTTTTTTAAGAAACCCTGAGTTTGTACAAGCAATTCTGATACTCAAGTTCCAATGTTGATACTGTCCTAAATCCAATAAATAAAACACACTAGGAGTGCATGGCTGGCTCAGTCAGTAGAGCATAAAACTCTTGATCTTGGGGTTGTGAGTTTGAGCACCATGTTGGGTGCATAGATTCCTTAAAAAAAAAAAAAAATCTTAAATAAACAAAACAAAATAAAATACACTAGAAAGGTGTGAATAAACAAAGTTCTTTACAATCTTTTTAGAATTGGCTTTTCTCTAGGACACAGCTTACAGACCTGAATTAGGGGAAGATATTTGATAAATGCTCTTAGGTTTGAAATTTAGAGGACAGGGCGATTTGTTGTTGTTGTTGTTTTTTAAAAGATTTTATTTATTTGTCAGAGAGAGAGAGAGAGAGAGAGAGAGCGCGCGCGAGCACAGGCAGACGGGGTGTCAGGCAGAGGGAGAAGCAGGCTCCCCGCCAAGCAAGGAGCCCGATGTGGGACTCGATCCCAGGACGCTGGGATCATGACCTGAGCCGAAGGCAGCCGCTTAACCAACTGAGCCACCCAGGTGTCCCCAATTTGTTTTTTAATAGACAAGGCTTATATTCTTTCCAAGCTTCCAGCTACCAAAACACGTAAACAAGCCAGGTTTGCAACCTTTATCTCCACATTTGAAGTTAAGATTTAAATGAATTCATCTTTGAAATGTAGCCTAAGCATATTCTGAAAAAAGTAAAAAGTAATTTTGGCTTGATTTATCCAGCCTGAATATCTAAACAATTCCAAGTGCACATACCTACATTGAAATCTCTAGACTGATCATATGCAGCAGCAAGTTAATTGTCTAACCAAAAATTATCAGAAACTATACCTTGGGGGAGGAGGGGAGTGAGATGGAGAAAAGCAGCAGGTAGGTAGCAAACCACATGCCAGGCTCTCTGTAGGACTCTGCATATATCACCTCATTTAATGGTCAACAAGAACCTCACAAAATAAATATTGTCAACTCTACATATGAAGAAAATGAGTCTCAGCTCAAGTGGCCTGCCCAAAGTTGTACGTTTTCTAAGGGTGAGAGCCCAGATATAAATGTAAGCCTGCCTGACTTTCCCCTATACCTAGAGTGATAACTAAGGCATTCTTTTTTACATTTTATCTTGGTGATAGAGGACATTAGCACTACTGTTACAACTAGAAGAGTGTATCAGGGAAAAAAGGATCCCAGTAATAATCCATTTTAAATTTTAGTAACTGACCATCCGAGTGACCCAATTGGGATCCCTAATACCTAATAATGAAACTATTCTACCTGCATTGAAATTCCAAATAAATCTCATCACATATCTGTAACAGCTCTTCTTTCTTCTCTAAATTCAGTAGTAATTAAATAGAAATTCAGAAACTTTTGCCTGAAAAGACATGGTCAAACAAGAATCTTACCTTTCTTCCCATGAATACACCAGCCTTGTTCATTTCTAATGGGTTCATCTTTCTGAAAATCATACTTTAGCAAGTGAAAACCTAAAAGAAGCTGCAAAAACAAAATTCAACAAACAAAAAACAGTAATGAAATATTTATTTGTGCAGTGACATCTACTGGTGGCAGAGTTTATGTTCAGGCAACTGAAATAAAGAATTAGAATGCAGATTTACGAAAAAAAGTAAACTTTCCTGATAAAAATTCAATACATATTTGAAAATCAAAACTGAAGGCATTAGTAAAGAGCACTTATATGATGGCATTTACTTACATTTCATTTTATGTTGCACATTACCTTAGCAAAACATTCATTTTATTCTTGAATGAGCAGTATCAAACATCCCAGTGCTCAGTCACATATTCTACTAACTCTAGCTAAAAGGAACACTTCCTGCTTTCTTTTTTTTGCAATCATTCAAAAATATCCCTTCGGGGGCACCTGGGTGGCTAAACTGGTTAAGCATCTGAATTTTGGTTTCAGCTCAGGTCATGATATCTCAGGGTCTTGAGATCCAGCCCTACATGCTTGGGATTCTCTCTCTCCTCTCCCTCTGTCCCTCTGTTCATGTTCTCTCTTTCTCAAATAAATAAATAAATAAATAAATAAATAAAATTTTTAAAAATCCCCTGAAAGTTTTAAAATAACCAAAGTTTCAACTACACGAAGACAAGAATTTCGTTGTCAGTTTTTAATTTACAATCCCTTAAAAAAGGGATCAGATGCCTATTTGACTTTGAAATTTTCCCCAGGCCTTTCACCTTTACATCCCTAAACTAACACTCAGTACTTCTGTGGTGTGAGATAGCAAATTTGTTAGAACATGCTCAAGTTGGGAAACAAGCTAGTTGGACATCTCTCCTTGTCCCCAAATATTTCCAGGTACCCTGCTCCTGTCATGTCCACCTATCCACTAAGAGGTGATTCTGGGAGGAAAAATTGGAGATGGTTCAACCCTACCCCTTCCTTTTACATATAAGAAAACTGAGGTTTTGCCAATCAATTAAACAAGCTATCTTATTAAGGTGAACTAGAAAACAGTCATCTAAAAATACAGAAAAAATAATAAGGAAGAACACATAGAAGAGAGAAAGACAAAGAGGAGGAGGAACAAAGTGAATAAATATAGAGCAAATAAGTGGGAAAAGATGAATAAAATTAATAGGGTGCCTGGGTAGCTCAGTTGTTGGGCATCTGCCTTTAGCTCGGGTCATGATCCCGGGGTCCTGGGATCGAGCCCCCAGTCGGGCTCCCTGTTCCACGGAGGAGGCCCGCTGGAGGAGGCCTGCTTCTCCCTCTCCCACTCCCCTGCTGTGCTCCCTCTCTCGGTGTGTCTCTCTCTGTCAAATAAATAAATAAAATCTTTAAAAAAAAAACTTTTAATAGACTGTATAAAGGAATGCATTTGACAAGCATCATTACAAGTGTGTTTAAATTGATAGGGGGAAAGGTAGGAAACTGAGTAATAAAATAATCTATAAAAAATGATACCACACCATTTTAAGTAATGCAATCAATTTAATTCCCTTGAATTTAACCAAAGAAAATGGAACCGAAGTTAAATTATGTGTTTCTTTAGCAAGAGAGAAAGCAGTCTCTGAGACATCAAGAATTTAACCTTAACCCCAGTTTAACCAGGGGTCTGGCTTTCACTCTCAGCTTCTGGGAGATTCTCTCTATGCCCTGCAATGTCATGGCCCACAGGACTCTATGTGTTAGCCTAAGGGCTTTTGGCATCCACATAGTGACAGTATGATTCAGATTGAGTGTCTCTGAGCCACATGAATAACATGATGTGGGGTGGGGAATTTGGGTCTCCCAGCTTGACCTTCTGAGGGATTCAGTTAAGAGGTCAGCCTCACAAGCAACCAAAGAGATTTAAATGATGGAGCCACAAAGAAGACTGCGGACACCAAGGCTGGTGAGCGTCCCTAGCTGGCAATACTCCGTGTACATGGTCACACATCAGTTCCAGGAGAGTAATGCCATCCTGACTCCACAGGAAAGGACCCCTAAAAGCCTTGCATTTGGTGCCCTTCTGATTCTGCCCTATTGCTTCTCCCTCCATCTGATTTTAATCCATATCCTTTAGATGTAATTAATAATAATAATTACAAGCGTAACAGCTTTTGGTAAATTTTGAGTCCTCAGCAAATCATCGAACCCCAAGTGGGTTGTCCGGACTTCAAAACTGGCAAGTGCTATGAGAAGTGACAGTGGTCTCATGGAGATTACTGCCTAACTGCACTGCTGGTTAAATTTCCTGGTCCATAAAAATTGCCTACTTTTAAGATAATAAATAAGTTTACAGAAATTTGAAGGTATCTTTTTATCAAATCCTTTTATTTATGTACTTACTATGGAAGATGAGAAAATTAGTACCTGTATTTCCTCCTCTCCTCCCACCCAATTCCCATCGTAGTTAGTGCTGTATTTTTATATTTTCAGGATTGATACTGCCATCCCATCTATAAATATAATTTGGAGCTCTTCAATCTTCTGTATTTAAATGGATTCAATCGAACCTTTTAACTGAAGTCAATTTCTTCATTTCTAAAATCTGCTTTCTCTTCAGGTTGACTGGTTATTTCCACTGAGCGAATCTTATAAAGATGTATGATATTTTTATACATATAGGGGTATTGTATTCTCTGAATTCTTAAAATTTTGAGAACATCTCTTTGTTGCCTTTTTACTCAAAGAACAACTCAGTCAGAAGTAAAATTCTTAGGTGAATACCTTCCTTACTTTTTTATTTTTCCTAGCTTTGAGTGTTTAGTTCTTGTTTTAAGAGATGCCTGAGATGACTCCCACCTTCACCCTACACTTTGTACAACCTTTGTTTTCTCCTTATGGTTCTTTATGTTCAGTAATTTTACCAGTATATATTTTTCTGATGGTCATTCTGTACTTTTTTTCTTCCCTAGAACATAGTGTGCTCTTTTGCTAAAGATTGAAGTCTTTAAGGAAGTTTTCCTCTATTAGGTTTCAAATCATTTTTTTAATCTTTTTTTTTCTTTCAGAAACACCAATTAGTGGATGTCAGATGATTATATATGTTTTCAAAATCAATCTTTCTCATTTATTTTATATTCTTATTTGCTTATTCTTTTTATTGTGTTTGTGTGACTCCTTAATCCCAACTATCTTGCTCCCTAACAATGTTTAGAGCCTGTAATGTGGTGTCCATCTCTGCAATACTTTCATTCTTAGACCCTTTTATTTTTCTCCTTTGAACTGAGTGTGTCTACTTTTCAACTCCTTTTGTTAATTTATATTTCCCTTGTACTTTTTTATCTTTCGAGCTCTCATTTCTTTTTAAAAGATTTTATTTACTTCTTTGTCAGGGAAAGAGAGAGAGAGAGAACAAGCAGAGGGAGCAGCAGGCAGAGAGAGAAGCAGGCGCTCCCTGAGCAGGGAGCCTGATGTGGAACTCCATCCCAGGACCCTGAGAGTATGACCTGAGCTGGAGGCAGAGGCTTAAGGGACTGAGCCACCCAGGTGTTCCACTGAGCTTTTATTTTATTTATTTATTTTTAAACATTTTATTTATTTAATTGACAGACAGAGAGGGAACACAAGCAGGGGGAGCAGCAGAGGGAGAGGGAGAAGCAGGCTCCCGCTGAGCAAGGAGCCTAAAGAGGGGCTTTGGGCTCCATCCTAGGACCCTAGGATCAAGACCTGAGCCCAAGGCAGACGCTTAATGACTGAGCCACCCAGGCACCCCTGAGCTTTTATTTTTAAAGAGAATATTATTGCAATTTTTGAATCTATGGGAAATTGTTTTACTAAATATTCCCTGGTCATTTTATAGGGATTATCATTTTGCAGTGTATTTGTATTTTTTTTTGTCAGCTATCTTTTATTAAGACTTCTTTCCTTTTTTCAAGCTTTATTTCTTCTAGGGATTTCATGTTTGTTCTCTCCCAATTATATCATCCCTGGGTATAGAAAAGGAGAAGCCAGTCTGTAACTGCGACTTGGGTTTATCTCTCAAATGCAGTCACCAAATTTTTTAGTGTTTGCTCTGGGGGCTTATATGGCACACATTCCCTTCAGCTGCATACATTTAAATGGTAAGTACAGCACACAGGAAGGACATTTGGGACTCAGGAACTTTGTGTTGATGCCTCATCTTTTTCCTTTTTTATTAACAGCCTATCTCTGTTTAGATGCTGATTTGTCTGTGAAACGGTAAGTGGAAGCTTCTATTAGGTTTAAGTTTTTGAGAGATGGACTTATCAGATCTCTCCACATGATTATGAAAGTTATTAGTCCAAATTTTTCTGGTGACTTGGTATGTAACAAAACAATAATATATGCATAATATAATAATAATGAGAAAAGATATAACTGAATTCATATGATACCAGGTACAATTTTTTTCATTTCCAAATTGAAAAAAAAATAAAATAAGTTGAAAATCAGAAGTTTTCCAAATAAATTGGGGACAATGACTTCTTGCTTTATTGACAGTATTACAGTCTGACAGGGAATTTAAGATGTTATAAAATTATAATGAGGTCAAGTCAGTATTGTAAAACATAAATAATCTTCACAGTACTCCTGTTGCATGACTACTTGGGAATGACTCAGTTTCACTAAGGAGCTTTAATACAAATATGAAATTCTTAATGGAACCAGTGCAACGAGTTGGGAAAATTAACTGTAAGGACTGATAAACTCAATAAATATCAGCACTTACTTTCCCAAAATTACTTTTCAGAATGCAGCTGCATTTCTGCGAGGTCAATAAGACCCTCAAAATCCCAAAGAGTATATCATGAAAGTAGTTTGCGCCTTCTCTAGGTTCCAAACACAAGATAAATTTATACCAGCTTTGAACCTATTTCTTTACTTTTTAAAAATTGTATGTCTCTCTTCTGATACTTCTCACTAAATGTTTACTTCATGTTTCTTTAATTTTTGTTTTTGATTAGTTCCTTATTTTTATTTTCTTTGAGTTTATTTCAGTTGCTTTTTAATTAACCCCAGAAATGGATATTTAGCTCACAAATTTTCAACCACTCTTATGTAGGTCCAAAGTTTTGAAATATAACATTTTGATTTTGATTCAGCTCCCATTATTTTTTTTTTAGATTTATCTTTATTTATTCACTTGAGACAGAGAGATAGCACAGACAAGAGCCCGAGCAGTGGGAGGAACAGAAGGGGAGAGAGAGGGACAAGCACCAGTAGACTTTCTGCTAAGCGTGGAGCCTAAGCATGGGATCCATCCCACAACCTGAGATCATGACTGAAGCCAAAATCAAGAATCAACTGACTGTACCACCCAGGTGCCCAATCTCAAATTATTTTTCAATTTCAATAATGATTTTTTTGTCCACTCATAGAAACTTACAGATATTCTATAACTCAATATATAGATGACCTATCTGTCATGTAAAAAATTTATTTCTACCTTAATTAAACTGCTGTCAGAGAACATAAGCCACATTTAATCCTCTGAAGTTTGCTGAAATTCCCTAAGTGGCCCAGTAATCTTTGTGAATGTTTCATAAGTGCTTGAAAAGAAAGGATATTCTGCAGTTTTTAGATGCAGTATCCTATAAATGTCTGTTAGTTCAAATAACTTGTTAATGCATATTCTATAACATTGAAGGTTTTCTTTTGTTTGTTCTAACAAATACTGAAAGAGCTATAATACAATATCCTACTATGATTCTGGAGTTGTTTTTTTCCACTTGAGTTTAAACACTGTGCTATATAAATTTAGAAACTATTTTCTTTAATTTCACTTTTATTCTTTAAAAAATATTGTTCAGTGTAAGCTTATTTTGACAATTACTTTCTCCAAAGCAGTTCTAGACATTGTTCTTTGGCTTCCAGGGTTGCTACTGAGAAATCAGCTGGTAGTCTTTTACTCCTAGGTAAGTGATTTTTTGGGTGGCTTTTAAGATTTTAGTGGTATCTTGGTTTATCAGAAACCTCTACATAATTTTTTTAAAGCTTTTATTTATTTATTTGACAGAGAGAGCGATCACAAGCAGGCAGAGAGCCAGGCAGAGAGAGAGGGGAAGCAGGCTCCCTGCTGAGCAGAGAGCCCGATGCAGGGCTCAATCCCAGGACCCTGAGATCATGACCTGAGCTGAAGGCAGAGGCTTAACCCACTGAGCCACCCAGGAGCCTCAGAAACCTATACATAATTTTTGAGTGATATAAAAATGAAGTGTAAGCAGAAACACTGGATTGAAAAGACTCAGGAAAAATGGAAAGAGTCAAATTGATATGTATCAGAAACTTTGCTTGTTTTTTATATATTATCTTATTAACTTTGAAAACAGAACAGAAAAACTTGGGTATCATTATCCCCAAATTATAGAGGAAAACCTGGGAGACAGTTGAGGTTTTTATAACCTACGGTTCACCTAGAAGCCATGACTTTATAGACGTTCTCAACTTAAAAAAGAAAAAAAAAAAAGGAAAGTTGATTGTATTTACCGTAATTTATAAACAGAAAGTCTAGAAGAGAGGTAAACCGACCTCAATATATTTATGTAATGAAAATACTGTACTTACTTTGTGAAAGAAATTTGTTCTCCCAACGGATCCTATTTTTCCAGTGTAATTCATGAAACTAATGTTTCCTTCAGTAGCTCCATAAAGCTCACACATCTTAATATTTCCAAATCTGTCTAAAAATTCCCTCCATACATCACTCCGTACACCATTTCCAACTGCCAAACGCACTTGATGATCTTTTTCTCCTTCTCTCTGTTAGAAGAAAAGAGTTTACTTGTAATTTATTATTTCCAGTTCTCCATTCTTTCTTTCATTACTATGGCTTTATTGGCAAATATCCAGAAGTAAGTTGCACACATGCAATAATGGAAGGGAAGTAAAAAAAATCACGTTTAACTCTGTTGCTGAACCACGTACAATAGCTAATGAAACTAACACTGGCCTAGAGTAATATAGCTTTTATTACCCCATATCTGGTAAAAGATCTTTACCTTCCAGATTACGAAAGCCTTATTTTGGTAGAGATCAGGTAAGGAAGAAAGCATATTTCAGGAAAAAAAGCATTACTTCAAAAAAAATTATAAAATATACTTGAGTTTGTACTCTTAGTTCTACTACTTATTGTCTATATAACTTTGAACTAAAAGGTGGAATACCATTGTGATTCTCCATTTATTCACCTGTAAAAATGAGAATACCTCTCTCACCTGTATACTGCAGTATATAGGTAACCCCAGGGCCTAGCATAGGGTAAGCGATACACTGGTATCATCTAATCCATGTAATATTTGACTTGCAAATATAATGGCAACTGCTTATAAATATTATTATTTTTTATTGTGTTATGTTAGTCACCATACAGTACCTTAGTTTTTGATGTAGTGCTCCAAGATTCATTATGTATAATACCCAATGCTCCATGCAATACATGCCTTCCTTACTACCCATCACAAGGCCCTATGACCTGGCAATTATAAATATTATTTTTAAATGTGCAATATTCTCACATTTTTTCTTCTGACTGATACTTAAGAATTGAAAGAGAAATAGAACTATATTTTACTCTACATTCAGCAGGCACTATGTTAACATGAATTATACACTGATCAAAAATGAGAAACTCACACCTGTTAGAATGGCTATTTTAAAAAGAAGACAAGAAATAACAAGTGTTGGCAAGGACAGAGGAAAGAGAACCCTTGTGCTCTGTGGGTGGGAATGTGTATTGGTACAGCCACTATGGAAAACAGGAGAGAGGTTCCTCTAAAAATTAAAAATAAAATTCCCATGTGATCCAGCAATTCCACTTCTGGGCACTTATGTGAAGGATAAGTGGAAAAGATATTTGCCTCCCTTCCCCGCCCCGCCATGTTCACTTCAGCATAATTTAGTACCCAGGACACAGAAACAACCCAAGTGCCCACTAACATAAGAATGGACAAAGAAATTGTAGTATACACACACAAACACACACACACAGAGTGGGATATTACTAAGCCAAGAGAAGGGAAATATTGCCATTTGCAACAGATGGACCTTGAGGGTGTTATGCTTAATGAAATAAATCAAAGTCCAAGACCATGTGATTTCATGTATATGTGAAATCTAAAAACAAAAGTAAAAACAAAACTCAAAATAATCCCCAGTCTAAAGCTCACTGATATAGACAACAGAGTCAAGGAGTGGGGTGAGGGTAAAATGGGTAAAGGAGATCAAAAGGTACAAACTTCCAGATATAAAATAAGTCAGTCATGGGAATGTTACATACAGCAAGGTGAGTACAGTTAAAAATACTGGGCCGAATATTTGAAAGTTGCTAAGAGTAAATCTTAAAAGTTTCTCCAAAAGAAAAAGAAATTTATAACTATGTGTGATATTGGACATTAATTAGATTAATTTTGGTGATCATTTTGCAATATACACAAATATCAACTCATTATGTTATACACCTAAGACTTATATAATGTTAAATGTCAATTATATTTACCAAAAAAACTGAGTAAGAATATAGTATGAATTAGAGTAAGAACATACTGTAAGTATAGTTATGATAAATCCATGATTCCCCCTGAGCGACTCCCATCCTTGCCAAAAATAATTATAAAATTAACAAGAAATAATAATACATCAACAATAAAAATCAATATCCCTGACACTTATAATTAAAAATACACAACTGAGCACATTCTTTATCTCAGTTCCTTCTCAGTCTTAAAGGAAAGATTTTTATGTTAACTCAGTGGGAAAGGCTGGCATCAAGGCCTGCGGGTGGGAACACAAAACATGCTCTGAGGTGTTACGGAAGCAGCAAAAAGAATGAGGAAGGCAGAAGGCTTGGTTGAAAATGTCTAAGTAGCCCCTGCACCCTTAGATATTCCAACACAGACCATGCATCTGGGTGTCTGCCCTCGCTACGTGTTACGCAGATACCAGAGACTAACTTTCTGGAGAAGTCCATCCAGACAGTCACCAGTCTGGGGTTGAGGAATCTACTGAAGACAGTAGTGTTACAGAAAAGTATGAATACTAAATGGTGAGATCATTAAACTCTTCTGCTCTGATCTCAGAGCAAAACTAATCTGTAGTGACAGAAATCAGAATACTCTTCACATTTGGTGGGATAATGGCTGATTCTTAAACCTATCCCGGGGGATGGTCTTCAAGAAAAAAATAAACAAGGGTGCCTGGTGGCTCAGTTGGTTAAGCGATTGCCTTTTGCTCAGGTCATGATCCCAGAGTCCTGGGACCAAGTCCTGCTTCGGGCTTCCAGCTCCATGGGGAGTTTGCTTCTCCCTCTGAACTTCTCCCCTCTCATGCTCTCTCTCACTTTCACTCTCTCTCTCTCTCTCAAATAAATAAATAAAATCTTTTTTTTTTTAAAGAAAAAAATAAACAGAATTACTTAAAAATACTCCAAGTGCTGCTAAATCATAACGAGAAATTTCAGCTGCGATGGAGAGTTTGAGAGTATTTCAATTCTAACTCATTTAGATCCTAATTCATTGGGTGTTTAGAAAGCCAAATTTTCTAAGAAGCAATTATTAGAAATGAAAAGTTGAGAAAATAAAATGGTAATGATCTTTTAATTATATGATGTGCCTCAGCTGTGAATAAAATGTACTTATTATAATTTCTTTATAATAACTTAAAAAAACCCGATTATCGGGATAATTATATTGGTGCCAAAGAGGGAGAAGAAACAATCTATAAGAATGTGTGAGTAGGAAGCCAGGTAGATGACAATTAAAATTAAAAAATCAAGAAATTAGTAACATACGTATTTTATTGAGAAATATGTGACTAGGGGCGCCTGGGTGGCTCAGTGGGTTAAGCCTCTGCCTTTGGCTCAGGTCATGATCTCAGGGTCCTGGGATTGAGCCCCCCCTCAGGCTCTCTGCTCATCAGGGAGCCTGCTTCCTCCTCTCTCTCTGCCTGCCTCTCTGCCTACTTGTGATCTCTGTCTGTCAAATAAATAAATAAAATCTTAAAAAAAAAACGAAATATGTGACTAGATAACAACTAAAAATATGTTAAAATAATGAAGGGGGTTTACTTCTAGAGATCAGGTATTGATGGCAAGGGGTTACCTTTATTTTGAGAGTACTACTTGGTTTTTTTAAACTACAGAATTCCTTATTTGACAAAATAAAAGTTAAATGAAAAAAATAAACTAGGAGGCAAGCAAGAGTGTGGATACATTGAAAATAAGACTCCAAGCTGCTGATTTCCTTAGCCCCGTATCAACAGGGTTGAAGGTAAACATTCTGCAGACAGAGGAAAAAAACTTACTCAAGATACAAGCAGCTCCTTTCAAGCACAGGAGAAGCTGTGTACTGGTTCCCACCTCCCATGGGCATGTTGGATATAGCCAACCTGCCATGGAGTTTGTTCTTGGATTTTCTGCTATCATTTTTCTGTACAAGACAGTAGTGCTGCTAATCTTAGGATTTATTCTGCTTGAACAGAGAACAATCTTTTATATAATACAGCTCTTGAATGCTTTCCAGGTCAGAGATGAGTCTCAGCAAGTATCATTACTTATAAAATGTGTTGCATACTTCGGAAAATAGTAAGAAGGTGTTTATAAACCAATTCCACAGACTTTAACCTGTGTGTGCTATAGCCAGACAAGCTTACTAAATGAGGATAAATATTCATCCAAAAATGATTGGATTGATAGAGAAAATTGTATTATCAATACTAGGGTAAGGCTTTTGTCTAAAAATATCAAATCCACTTATATAACTCTTAATATATCTTTATTTTATGGTCTTCTCTTTTATTTTACTTTTTAAATTTATTTATTTGAGAGAGAGAGAGAAAATGTGGTCGGGGGCGGGGGGGCAAGAATCCCGAGTCCCTCCCGAGCACGATTCCACTGGTGGATCCATCCCAGGACCTGAGATCACAAATTGAGCCTAAATGTAGACTCAGACCCTTAACTGACCGAGCCACCCAGACACCACTGGTTTTCCCTTCTGAAACAAACCCAGAAGATCATGCTTTGAGGGGTATGAGAAAAGATGAACTGATTCATTTTTTACTGTTATGGGAAAAAAAGAGAAGGTATATTTCTTCTGATTTTGAAATGCATCCAAATCATGGAAAATTTGGAAAGCATGGGAAAGTTTTAAAAGGAATTAAAAAATCTGTAATCTTACTACACCAACATTATTTTCATATAACCATGTATGTAATGAAAAGTTACAATCACACTGCATTCGAGCTACAGATTCTTCTTTATTAATATTATATTCTGAACATTATCCTAAGGTATTGGCTCTTAAGTGTCAAAAACAGGATTTTTCATATGTATATGATTGTCATATCATTATATCACAATTTATGTACTATCACCTATTTTTGGATAACCACCTTGTTTTCCAATATTCACCTATATAAAGAAACCTGAGTGAACATCCTGTCTATAAATCTTTGCAGCTCATTCAGATAGATCCCTCCAAGAACGTAATAGTTATAATTTTTATGATTTTGTTGCCAAAATTATTGTATAAAAAGGACATCTTATTTACATCATACTTCTTCAATGTATGAACTAAGAATTCATTTAATTTAAAATGTTAATTTGTAAGAACATGTGGAATAATCTTTTTTATAATTAAATATATTATTCTTTTCTTTGGTTAATATTTTTACTTACTTTGTGATTAAAAATTTCCTTTCCCATCCAACATAAAAAAAAAAAAACCTCAACAGACTATCTTCTTCTTTACATTTAACAATTATATTCATCTAGAATTAAATTTGTGAGAAAAGTGTAACTTTCAAAATTTCATGTAATGATTTGTCTCATTTAAGGCCAATTCAGATAGAGATGCAACATGAGAGACATTCACAGAGACGTAGAGAAACCCACGCACTAAGTGAGATGTAGAGACAAAAGTGCAAACACAAGGACGGATGCTTGCTCTTTCTTGCTTGATCTTGTTCTCTCTTATTCTCTACCCCCGCAACACACATACGCTCTCTCTCCCTCTGTCTCACTCTTCCCCTACCACGCACACACAGAGGGTGAGAGAGAGAAAGTTAAAAAAAAAAAAAAGATAAACTAGACACAGAGACATACTTGAAGAAAGAAAGGCGCACACACAGAGACATACAGTTGTACACAGAGACACAGGTACTGAGACACAGAGATATAAGCAAATAGAGAAGCAAACAAGGAAAAATAAGTGAGATAGAAACACACAGAAAAAGGAGACAAATGCAGAAATCCACAGGGTGTGCAACAGGAACAAAAGACATGTCTGCAGCCCAATAGCAGGAGAAAAAGGAGTGGATATGTTTGAGCCCCCATGTTCAGGTTATTGTACTTTCTCATTTTAATCACCATGACAACCCTAGAAAATAAGACACATTATCCCCATTTTGCACATTGGGATATGAAGTTCGGGTCCAAGGTCACAGGCATGAAATAAGACATAGAATTAGAACACATTAAAATGAAAGTGCTATGTGGGCAGGGACTGTAGCCTGTTCTCTCCTCTGCAGTGCTCCATTGCCTAAGACAGTGCCTGGTGCATAAAAGATGTTCACAACATACTTGTGGAAGGAAGAAAGAAAGAGGGGGAAGGAAAATCAAAGAAAGAAAGGGAGACAGAGAGGGAGAGAGGGAAGGAAAGAAGGAAAGAAAGGGAGGAGAGGAAAAAAAAGCTCAAAACCCCGCAAAGCCCATGTTCTATTTTCTTAAGTATTTCCCCCATGATTTTAGGAATAGAAAGCAATCAAAACATGAGTTTATAATGCAATAGTCAGCGCTTAAATATTTATAGACTTGCATGTGTGTACATACACACACATACACACATGGAGTAAGCCATTTTACAATACACAGAAAGTACTCATTTTTATCTCCAGACATTTAAACTCCCATTTGAAATTTAAAAGAGAATCTGCTGGATGAGTCAGACCTTTTAATACAGAGATGCCACAGTCCTGGGTTTCAGTAGAGCAGTTTCCCTTTGCCTTTCAGTATCATCCACCCAAACCAATGTGGACAGACCATGTCTGTACCAGGACAAGACTCACACCCAGTGGACCAAGGCTCCTGTTTTGTCAAAGCGTTCTCAGAGGAGGAGCTGTTTTCCAGCTGCCAGATGCCAGGCAGTGCTTGAACTATAGCTTCCTCCTCCCGAGCCATAAATTCATGTACTCATTTGCTGAAATGCACAGGCCTCTAATAATGCCCTCCTAGAAACAAAGTCTTTTTCTTCCAGAGCATGGGCTTAATCCTACCCAGAAAATCGAAAACACAGCCAAGCTAAATGCCTCTTCATATGCCTATGAAAAGTGTAAGTCTGAAGGTTGTGCTTACATACAGGTGATTTTATATCAACCTTGATTTCTCAGAAACAAAGCATGTTTGTTGACAGACGGAGACACAGAAAAGCAATATAAATTAATAGTGAAAACAAAGGGCAAACCATTTCTGCCTTCAGAAACTATCTGCCTCGGGTAACTATAGCTGCTTAATGTGCAAAACAGAAGTATGGTCTAATTACTAAAGGATCACTGGAAATTCATAACAGCATATGATAGGGCTTATGACCCTTCCATCTTGATTCTATTTAAGACCTCTTTTTTTCTAAAACCCACTGATAATCACACATGTACATGTGTCATACCAACACACTCCACGGGGTAAGAATAACTATATTCCAATAGTTTGCTGCCTTCACAGACACTCCAATATCAACATATTGAAAAAATAAAGGCAGCAAGCCAGCTGGGTATTACAGAATGGGTACCAAGTAACACTAAATGCAAACACATTGTCAGAGAAAAAAAATAAAAGGCATAAAATAGCAAAATTTCTTCTACTGCAGCAGGAAAGGAATGGTGGGGGGACAGGGTGGAGGCCTCTTTTGAGAAAGAGCCGGAGAGTATTTAGAAGGAGAGACGTGCCCTGCTAATATGGTATGGGCTCCAGCTGCCCCTAAAAGTCTTCGCTACGCTGCCTCACCAGCCTGAGTTGGGCAGGTCATGGTTTCAGAGATGCCAGCTCTCAGTTCAACAAACCATTTTAAGGCCTAAATCATAGCTTGAAAAGAGCTGTGTGATCTCAAGTATTATAGCAGAAAGCAACCACACTGTGGGCTTATTTCAAACTCCCCGTCTAGATAAAACAGTAAGAGGGATGGCCATTTACAGACTACTTCTTCTGAACAGGTGTCTTCTAACCTGGCAGCACTCCAGGGAGCTCAAGGGTAGAGGGAAAGCCATGTTGCAGACCAGAGACATTGCCTTGTTTGACAAGGACTGGCTCCAACAGTCTATGCAAGACGTGCCTTAAACCTGAATGACAGAGCTAACAACTAAAAAAACAAGAGAGCTGTGTAAAATAAAGAGAGTTCGATGTGGAAACCCAGAGAAAGGGTCACCTAAGCCACAACTAAGCTGACTTATTAATGAAATGTTCTGTAAAGTGCAGGGGCCCACGACCAAGATAATTTCTGCTGTGAGCGGGATACAGCAGCGGTCTGACTCCCTCCATGCAAGGATGCAAAATTTGATTTATCCAAACTCCTTCAGGGAACTCTGTCCTCCCCAGGAATGTGGCTTGCTGATTATAACTGAGCTTACCAGGCAGGCTGGGACCAGTGAAAGATTGTGCTGATCAGGAGCACACAGGTATCCCAGCAATGAGGCTCATTATATTTGTTACTTTATTTTTAAAAAATAACGAATTTTTATTGAGCACCTGTTATGGGTCAGGTACCACAGTGAGTATTGAGGGTATAACATTAGATGAAGAAGATAAACTCCCTGCTTTCCTGGAAGGAGAAGATAAGAGGGGAAGGGGAAGATTAAGAGAGAATAAGGAACAATTATATATAAAATTGGTAATACGGTAATAAGTTCTGTGAAGAAAAATAAAGCAGTGAAAGAAGACTATGAGATAAGCATTGTGATGGAGTCTGACTTCACTCTTGATGACTGACTGCTAATAGCTAATAGCATTCTTCTCCTGCCCCACATCTGGGCAAGCTGATGAGATCTCCCAGTGTTCCTTTATTTGGCAGCAATAGGAAGCTCAAAGTATGCAAGCAGTCCCATGTGCACAAGACCATTTGCCCTGGTGCCTTCTTGTCACAGTAAAAGCCAAACCTGCCTCTTTCCCCAGCTTTCTGAAGTCATTTTTTTATATCCTTGGGACCCTAGCCTGCTCTCCCCAGAAAGCCCCATTATGTGAGTAATAAACCTGTTCACATTCTCTGGGTGCATGTTAAGTCTCAACATCTGTACCAAATTTGGGTATGAGACCATCTGAGTTGCTAAGGTGACTGCACCTATATTAGTAGTACTTGTGGTCAGAGACGCCCTCACTTGGGAGGTGGGATGTGGATGGACTAGGGACTGAGCCATGAGGCTCATGCAAGAGTGCAGGGAAAGGGAGAAGGAGAGAATCTGAGGGAACATTCAAGGGGAAAGAACGGAGAGCCCTGATATATTGAGGGAAAAACAGGGAGGACAGCAAAGCTGTGGTGGAGTAAACGAGAGAGACAGCAGGTGTGGCAGGGAGGTGGGGAGGAGGGGAAACACTATCAAGGGAGCCGACCACATAGAGAGCTGTGTGGTCCATTCTAAAGGAATTTGGATTTTCTTCCAAGTGAACCATCAGAAGGATTTTAATGGTTAAGGAACACAACCTGACTTCCATTTTAACTGAATCATTCCAACTGCTATGCAAGAATGAAATATAAGGGGACAAAAGTGGGGCAAAGAAGCCAGCCAGCCAGAGCTAAACTATCAGGGGGAGCTAGAGCTGGCTCAGACGAGAGCAACAAGGAGGCAGTAAGCTGAGGTTTGATTCCAGATGCATTTGAAGGTCAAATCTGCAGGGATTGCTCATGGATTAGATGGGGAGTGAGGGAAAGAAAAGCTCCAAGGGAGATTCCAGGTCTGTGTGGCTGAGCATCTGGATGGGGCAAGAAGGGCATCTTGATGGAAGAGGTAGTGAAGAAGTTGAGCTTTGGCCATTTTTGAGATCAGATGCCAATGAGATGTCAAGTGGGAAGGCAGGTATCTAATACCTGAAATCAAGGGAGAAGACATAGCTAGAGATACACCCTTGAGAGTTAAGCTGTGGGTGGTATTTGCAGCCAGAAACATATCCAGAGAGTGAGAGTAGAGAAAAGAAAGGTTTGATTGCAAGTGGTGGGCACTGTGAACATTTACAGGTCAGGAAGATTAGTGAAGGCCCGCAATGGAGACGATTTAAAGCTACCAACTGGCACTCCTGAGCTTGGTCTATATGAGTCTAATCTAAAGACCTCTACTGATAAAGGGAGATCTGAATCTGTCAGACTGGAGACTAGAACTTCAACTTTGGCATATTTGCTGTGATAATAAAACCATTTTGTGAGGTCTCTTCTGAGAGCCCTTCGCCACTGTTTCCATGTGAATTTCTGTGCCTAACAACTTAACCCTTACATCAATCTCAGACATAACTGTTACTACATTCATTTTATCGATGACCAAACTGAGGTGGGAGCTGCTCAGAAAAGCGAGATAATTCGCTCCAGATCACAGAGCTTTCGAGACACAGACGTTAGGCTTGAATTTCAAGATCCCTGATTCCAACAGGCAAAGAAATGAAATAACTTGCCTGATGTGACACAGTGAATTACTGGAAAGGCTGGAAATAGATCCCTGATACGTTCAATATAAGTTATTGTTATTTTTTTCCAATGGGAATAAAATGATCACTTGGAAAATTCTGGCCATTTATCATTTGCTGAAGATTGTTGTGCTTATACACTGAAGACTGGCCATTTCTTACCTTGATTTTATACATTTTATACATCCATAGCAAGGACATCAAGAACACTATTAAAGGAAGAGACAATGTGAAAATTTGCAAATAAATCATAATGTAAAGAATCTTGGAGGTACATTTTAAAATGTTAAATCAATCTGGACTATAGGAAAACCTCACCCACATACCACATTTACAGTAAAAGTAGTATATAACCCAAGAGGAAACAGGCATCATACCTTCAGGATTTTTAACTTTATATTTCTGTTTTTAGTATTTTTATCTGTGAAAAGTATCATGTTATAAAATTATTACTATTTACTATTTTAAAGTTTTACTTTGAAATTATCATGCTGTATTTATATTTATACTGGCTTTTACAAATTTTATTTATTTTATCTATTTATTCATTCATTATTATTATTTTTTTTTTAGAGAGAGAGAGAGAGTCCCTGCACAGAGGTGGGGGGCAGGTGGTGAGGTTGGACAGAGGGAAAGGAGAGAGAGAATCCTGAGGAGACTCCAAGCTCAGTGCAGAGCTGAAGGCAGGCTCCATCTCACGGCCCTGAGATCATGACCTGAGCCCAAATCAAAAGTCAGACACTTTACTGACTGAGCCACCCAGGCGCCCGTACGCTGGCTTTTATAATTAAAGTATGATTTTCATTAGTCAAAGATCAATTATTTTCAACACTCGCACAAATCACTCTAATTTTACAATGACATTTGCAGAAAACATTGCTACATTCTGTTTAAAAATAGTTCCTTCCATTTGTATTGGGCTTCTCAGTTTATATTTTTAATGTAGATCTCGTAACTGGGTTATGAGAAGCAGGAGGCAAATGAGGACAAGTGGGTGCTGCCTCCTATTTTATATAACGATGGGAACCATGGGAACGATGGGAACCATGACCAGCAGAAAGTCATACAAGAGTCCGAAATTGAACCTGTGTCTTTTGATTCCATAGTCAATGCATTGCTTTCTTTCTGCATAAAGTTCATTTGTTGGAAATTTTTTAAAAGATCCATTTATTTGAGAGAAGAGAGAGAGAACACTCACACACATGCAAGAGTGCAGGGAAAGGGAGAAGGAGAGAATCTGAAGCAGACGCCCCGCTGATTATGGAGCCAAGGCAGGGCTTGATCCCAGGACCCTGAGATCATGACCTGAGCCAAAATCAAGAGTCTGATGCTTAACTGACTGAGCCACCCAGGTGCCCCTATCTGTTGGGTAATTCAGCAACTAAGAGATATGTGTACCCTTAATGGAAATTATAACATGAATGGTATAAGCAAATAGAAAAAGATAGGTATATTTTACAGGCATTACTACCCATGAAATACAGATCATTAAATATTAAAATTAGCACTTATTAAAACTTGTTAATAATATATACAGTCTAAAACATTTCAAAATATTCATTAATTCCCTGCTAATTCTTCTAGCATTTAGGCAGCTCATAGCTATTTCTATCTGAGTCCTTCTAAGGACTATGTCTCTATATTTGTAGTTTTTGCTTTTTTTAAGATTTTATTTATTTATTTGACAGAGAGAGACACAGTGAGAGAGGGAACACAAGTAGGGGGAGTGGGAGAGGGAGAAGCAGGCTTCCCACTGAGCAGGGAGCTTGCTGTCGGGACTCGATCTCAGGACCCTGAGATCATGACCTGAGCGGAAGGCAACCACTTAATGACTGAGTCACCCAGGCGCCCCTCTATATTTGTAGTTTTTAAGCAGAAAAAAAGATTCTGGGAACTTGTCAAAATTTTTAAATGCTTTTATATCTACTATGAGAATATTAAACATATCTTTGATTTAGTTAAGGAAAACTGAGTTTTAAAAGAGAGATGATTTACTCAATCATATAATAAAATGCTTCAAGAAATAACAAAAAAAAGCATAAATGTCTTAAAACGACTAGGTCTTGGAGATAAAATCAATTGTTTTGAGTGTTTCAGAGTCAGAAATGGTAGTGAAACTAATGCAGAACATCTTAATAAGAATTAAAGCTCATATTAATTTAAAAATGTCATTCTTTAGAGGTTATTAAGTATGATGAGAAAAGTTTCCAGAGCTCAATTTTTTTGATAAACTACATATTTTACAAGATGTGGAATGAGGAAAATGTGATGATAAAACATTTGAAGTTAGGTAGAAACTAAAAAAATGAAAACATGATAGAAGAACGAATGTTTTTAATATACCCATTAAGGTGCATGTATTCTTCTACATCAATTTAGTGTAATTTAGTCCCTTCTGTTAGAATTGTATTCTTTGATAAATCTCCATCTTCCTCATCCCCACTTCCCTAAATATGACAAGGAAAACTCTTAAAAGTTTGGAAGAAATGATGGGCTTTCTTTGAAGAAAATAGAGTAGATGTCTTTTCAAATTGAAGTCTTAAAAAAATCTCGCAGTGTTGATAATTGATTATTGTCATTTAACAACATAACATTAACCATTTAACATTTAGGGTAATAACTTGTTACCCTAAAGAAAGACCAGCAAACACTTATGGGTGCCCTGCATGACTGTCTAAACATTGCTGTTAAAAAAATTAGTATGGCTTTTAATGACCAACATTTAATAAATATTTATCAGATATCCAGGTCTTGTAAAATATCCTTTTCATAATGGGAATCAACTGTAATCCATTTTGTCAAAGTTTTAACACACTTTAATGAAGGTATCCAGAATCTTAAGGATACTTTCTAGTTCCTAGTGAATTTCCTGGCTTTTAAGAAAATAGAAGGAGAAAAAGGATGTAACTTCTAGAAGATATATTCACTAAAAAACATACCAAAATACATATCCTAGGAAGTATAGGATATGCATTCAGAATGTCAAAACATAGGTGTTTTACATCGAGACAAACTATATTGCCTAAATGATAATATTAACTTGAAAAACAAATATTACATACATAAATCTTTTAATTATATCCTGCCCTCTGTAGGCTTTGGGCTCCAGATTCCTACATCCAACTACCAATTCCACTTCTTTACCTGAATGCCTAATGAACATACCAAACTTAACAAGTCCAAAATAAATTTAATTTTAATTCTTTAAATCTCAGTTTACCTTACCTGACAATGGCTCACAGTTTACCCATTTGAACCAAAAACCAGAGACTCATCATTGATTCTTACTTCATCACCTAACCCTGTTAGTTAGTCTTGAAAATCTAACCCTGTTAGTTAGAAAGTCTTGTTATCATTCCTTCAAATAGATTCCAAATCAGTATAGTTTCTTTTTTTTTTCAGTTTGCCTTCATCTTTTCCCAAATGCTCTACTGGAAATGATATCCACATTTCTCCTCCATGGTACATATTGAGCCCTACAAGATCTGGTCTGTGAGTGGCCTAGCCACCCTTTCCTTCTCTAAATATTCAGTCTGTGTTCTCTGTGGGATTCTTCATTTTCACTTTGTTCTGTTGTGACTGTACTCCCCCAGCTTTTTCATGGTTGGATCACACTTGCCATACCAATTCCTTGGCTCATTGGTCACCATTTCAGAGAAGCCCTCCCTGACCCCTCAACCTAATCAGTAATACCACATCCTCACCACCCACCATCTCCTCCTCACACTCTTTGTTTCTTCAAAACACTTGCCATTGTCACTTTCCTTCATGTATTGGCTGATGTATGTTCTCCCTTCCCAAACTAGAGCATGAGTACCATGAGAAAAGACAGCTTGTCTTATGTGCCCCTGTATACCAAAACCTGCAATATTACTCGAATGATCGAATGAGTGACAGGTAAGATTCTATCCCTAGATATTGCTGACTCTTGGCAGTTTCAGGCAGAGTGTATTTAAAGAAGATGAAGTGTGCAGGAATCCCACAGAGGATCACTGATGTATAGCATGCTACCATATTCCTCACCAACCAATACGAAATGCAGCACTAATGCTAAGAAAACAAAGAACCTGATCCAATCAGAGAGTGTATGATGCCGCTTCAGTAATGCAGAAGACTTGGAAGACTGGAACGTGGGGAGAGCTGCTTTCCTATTCTTCAGGAAAGAGAATAATTACTCCATTCCTCCGTGACTAAGAAGAGTCAGTACCGTGGCTTTTTAAAAAAGGGTAGTGCTGCTGCCAGAAGTTTGAGGCACATCCAATGTTTATGCCAAAGGAACTTTTGTAACTGGACTTTTGAAAAAAAGAAAAAAGACAGGGTTGGTGTGGGGGGTGGGGGGTGGATAAAGGATTCCAGGCAGGGAAGGCCAACTCTAGGGCGTTTTTATTCAACTATGTACAACCACATACAGCTTTGGGCAAAGCTCTATTTATTTCCATCCTTCCTCCTCAATTTGACTCAGGTCATTGCTTAAAGATTGTTTCCAAACGATATCTTTTCTTCCAAGAACCTCAGTTAAGACTTAAAATATGATGTCATTAACTAAAAGCAATCAGGAATTCTGTTTTAAGCACTCAGACCATGAATTCTGCCTGCAGGTAAACCTCCTTTGGAATATATTACTTACCCTTGGATGGAGAACAAATCTGGATGTATTTAGAGAATATGTGGTTTGCTTTTTTTTTTTTTTAGTTAAGGATTTATATTAAACAAATGTCTATGGGGCCTCAAACCAGGGTGTAGAACACATCCACTTCTAATTCTCTGAAGGTGTGGACCTGGTTACCCGCTCACTCTCGGCTGTGCCTGGAGCCCCTGATGTGCCACCAAGCAGATGTGGCCCCTGCCTATGGGAGTTCACTGAAAGCAATAAATATGGGACCCAAAAAAAAGCAAGACCTCCTTGAAGGGGTCAGATGTCTTACCAGAATGGCTTTCTTCTTTCCCTAATCTTTAATGCCAAGAACTGCTTGTTCTTGTTCTGTGTGAAATCAACAAAAGGGATTAAGTAATACAACGAATCGCTGCTCAAAAAAATGATCACTTTTTCCTTTGAGCAGAGCTATTTTTTACTTCCTCTCTCTCTTCCTCCACTTGTCTTCAGGCAAATGCTGAGAGATTATGTCAAAAACACTATCTTTTCTTCAAAGAAATTTACTTAGAATGAAAATATTTCATTAACTAAAAGAAAAATCAGGTATTCTACTTTCAATTCTCAGTTCTCTCAAATTCTCTGTGGCTATAGCATTTTCACCAAATTAATTCATTCCCAATTCAGAGGGGTGAAAACATTCTTTTTATAAAAAAATTCTAACAAAAACACTTTGAAAAAAGATTTGTAGTGAACATGACAAACTACTAATAAATATCTTTATTATAGGAAATGGTGGCTCAAACAGATAAAATATTATGTGCACATTTATGCACATAATATGTGTGCATAATACAGGCATAAATGAGTAAAAGACTCAGGAAAGACATTTTAAAGAGAACTACTGATAATTTTCTAATTATTCAACCTTGCTAGTAATCTGAACAAAGAAGTTAAAAATATATTTGTTTCTATCTGTAAAGTCATAAATAAAATTAAATGTTCCCCCATTACCAAAAAAGAAAAAAACAAGAAAAAAAAAACAGAAAAAAAAACCAAGACATTCTTTGTTCAAACAAAATATTATTAAAAAGCCCTAGGGACGCCTGGGTGGCTCATTTGGTTAAGCATCTGCTTTCCACTCAGGTCATGATACTGGAATCCTGGTAACTAGTCCTGCACTGGGTTGCCTGCCCAGCAGGGAGTCTGCTTCTCCCTCTGACCTTCTTCCTTCTCATGCTCTCTCTCTCTCTCTCACTCTCACTCTCTCAAGTAAATAAAAATCTTTAAAAAGAAAAAAAAAAAAAAAGAAGAAGAAGCCCTAGCAAACCAGGTTTCATCCAACATATTTGAAAGACTGTGAAGACTGCCCTATTTTCCCTATTCACTATCCTTCAGTGACTTTTGAGGAACTCTGAAGGGGGTTCTAGTTCTCCATGAAGCATAACTGGGAAACCACTATTTTTAATATCACGCAGTCCTGATAAAGAGACCATACGCACAATAAGTATACTTTCACAACATCATTGAGATTCTAAATCACGTTAACCATTTTGAACTATAATTTGGAAATATGCCCTAAAAATCACCAAAATACCCATGTCCTTTGACTGCCTTGACTTCTGAGCCCTTCTACTGGCTACACTGCACAAAGACACTAATTGCAGCATCATTTAACAGAGTAAAACTTAGAAAAAAAATGCATGTGTTCCACTGTTCAGTACATACTTACTGAGCAAATAACCCTGCAAAAGCTAATGTTGCTATTGAAGGATGAGGAGAAAAAGGAATGGTTAGGGGTGTAGTTTAGAAAGTCTGTGAAGAAGTTCATTATGTGGTGCCCAGTTTGTCTTTTACTGAAGGAGGCTTCTATCTTCCTGGAGGACATTAATTCCCCAAATTATCCTCATCCAGACATCACATCACCAAACAACACAATGAGAACTAGAAAATATACCAGGTTATGGCATTTTAATTAATTATTCCACTAGGACTCTTAAGATAAGACCACAACTTTGACATTGGCCAAGTCTCCCTAAAGAAAATGAAGGCCAAAAGGTCTAAAACATTTCTTTGGGACTCCCTGTCTTAGCGATGGATCTAGGGAATCTATAGCTATTTGAAGCACTCCTGACTGAGAAAAGAATAAGGATGGCTTCTAGGCACAAAGGGAGTGTGGGTCAGGAGCTAGAGGAGGTCTCTACATGGTAAAAGTCAAGCTTAAAGTGAATAAAAGCATTTTGTAAATAAAACTATCCAGTTTCACATTCTTCTTGTGTTTTCCTTCCCTGTGTAATCCCATCTCTTCAATAAAGTCTAATTTAAATGCTTCCAGCCTAGTCTCAGCTGTGCTGAGGGTAAAGGAAGAATTACATGTCCATATTTTAGCCAGAGAAGACAGACATCCCAGTCCACCATCCATGCCTTAGGCTGGCATGATGGCAAAGGTGATGCATGAGGAATGAGGAAGGGGGTTTATCAAAGGCCAAGGACAGGCCATCAGCTTCTGCTGCCTACCTCTCACAGGGAGGCATTCCCAATCACCATTATTCATGGGGTGGTGTGGATTTGATGACAGGTGGTCACTTCTTTGTAGCCTCAAGAATGTTTTAAGAAATCAGGTAAAACACAAGCATCTCAAAACACAAACAAGACCAGGAAAATAATTTCTGAAGGCAAAAACGCAAACAAATGAATAAAGACTAACCTCAGGCTCTTGCAACTCTCTCTGCTTGTCTATTTTTAGAAAGGGCCAATTTATCAGTTGTTTGTGGGAATGACAGTTTCAGGTGGGGAGACAAGAACACATGAAAGCAAATTTCTTTTTAACTTAAAATCAAAACCAAACAGACTAATGTAATCACTTATTCAAAAGAAAAGAAGTAACAAACAAGTATAGTCAATATCATTAGTTTTGTTTTGTTTTTTAGAGAACAGCATTTTGAAAGATGATCTAATTCAGCCTTGCAGTAACCACTTTCTGTGTACAGGGTAGGCATTTAATTTCATAATCGGATGTGTGCTACATTTGCAGAAATTTTAATCAGACTCAACATAAAGTGGACTGGATTGCAAGTCTCTCCTATCCTGTCATAATGTAAAGCCCTTCAGTACAATCACACAGAGCTCTCCTTTAATTTCCTCTGACTTGCATCTCTGTAAGTCAGTCAAACTATGTTCTGGAAGAAGGTCTCCTCCACCTTTGTGTACACACACACACAAATTATTTTTCTCTCCATACTTTTTTCTTCCTGAAGTTATTTTTCCTTTCTGAAAATGATTCCTCTTACCTTAGGTTGTCTGCAAAGATAGCGACAAAGTTCTCCAATATATAGAAACACAGTCACATTATACTTTTTGCAGTCATTCCAAAATTGACTTGCTGAGAATTTCTTCTTCAACACACAAGTAGCTCCTATGAGAAAAGGCAAAGAACAGGCACTGGGGGAAAATATTCAAGGGCAGAAGTGACATAAAACACAAATGATGTTGCCCTGTCTAGAACACTTACATTCAATTTCAAGGCTTTTGTAATCCATCAGTGGCCATTTATATCAAGCTCATTTGAAATCATTAATCTTACAATCCAATAAACTTAAAAAATACATGTTATAATTCTACATTTTGACTGCAAATGTATTTTTTTTCTTTTTGAAATACAGGGGATGAAAGAAAAGGTCAAAATAAGTAGGGGAGTTGCAAGTATTAGAGCATGACTATAGATAATGGTCAGTCTTCTTCACAGAGACCAAGAATACTCACTTACTTTGTTTTTGAATATGTACACTTATTTTTAAAACCTTAAAGCTGCCTCAATATTTCTTGATGTTGAGAGTTGGTAAGAAAGAATTGGTAAGATAGCACCAGTCAAGTTCATCGATGACTAAATGTAACAACCTAATTTTCACAACAATGTAAGTCATATGAATATGTTCCAAGGAAAATGCTAATGTCTTGACTCTTGCCTTTGTTTATTTTGGACACTGGTCATATTTTACATATACTACCCCATAAAATTACTTTTTTATATTTCAGACATATACAGGTAGTAGTGAATGGTCTCCATTATATATTATTTAGGGGCCAGACACATAATCTCAGCATGTTTATGAATAGAATCTACTGAGTCACGAGCTACCAATAGACTTACTGGGTGCCTGGGGTACCTTGTTTGCAAAGGTAGCCTCAACAGTTCCTGCTATGCAATGTGGATTTGCCACCTCTCTATTTCAAGGGGTAGGATCTGTTTCCTCACCCCTCATATCTTGACTCTAGATTGGTTTGTTACTTGCTCTGATCAACAATATGCAGGTGAAATGATCAATGTGATTTCTGAGGTTAAGACTTAAGAGCTACACAGTTTCTACATTCACCCTCTTGGAAGCCTCCTTCCACCATTTAAGGAGGTGGGGAGTAGATCATCAAAGGATGAGTGACCACATAGAGAAGGAAGACTGGTCAACAGCCAGCTCCAATCACACAGCCAAATGTCCAAGGCATTGCTCTCTTCACTTCAGGAATAGACTGAGTATATCACAAAATTGGGTCCTTTTAATAAAAATTATGTTGTAACTATATAATAAGCCCACAGTTACTCTAAATTCTCTGACAGAGTTTCAAAATTTAATGAACACAAGTTAATAAGCATTTTGAATACTCATCAAACAGAAAATGAAAACTTACCCAACTCAATACATCCACCAATTCCCACAAGAGATCCTGAACTATGATACAGAGGAAGAGTTATATAAATGATGTCATTAGCAGTAGAACCGAAACCCCACAAGACAGCAGAACCCTTTAAAGACTGCATCTGACTGATTACAGCTGCTTTTGGTAGACCTGGAAGAAAAGAAAAGAGATATATGTAATAGAAAGCAAGTTTACATATTACAAGTGTTTTGTAGGGACCAAGAAAATGTGAGCTGCTGCTGTAATTATTTCTAGAATCTTGGATCTACCCAAAAGATTAAAATTAAAATTACATAGTTTGAGATACCATAAGCTTCAAAGAAGGGTCATCTCTGTTTTAAGAATGACAAAAATGCCCCAAATCTGAAAATGTACACCCAAAATGAGGCAAATCATGACATTAATCTAAATTATACTTAAAGTAGAAATTTTCTAGTGAAAAATTTGAAGTAAGATTCTATCTCAAGAACCAGTAATTCTGTCATGTTTCATACCAAATTCCATATTAAATGATGTTGAAATAGTTCTACACATTCATGATCCAAACATAAATCATCTGCTTTTTTCTTTCTAGTCTTCTCCTATGTACCACGGGAGTCTTATAAAAATATATAGTTATAATTAGTGTATAAAACATTTTACAAACTGTTTTTAATTTTCCTTATTGTTATAGTCCTTTGTAGTATAACGTCAGCACAATAAATCCATTCAGTTAATATGTGATATAATATGAAAGTGCCTTACCTGTGATTGAATATCACCATTTTCATGTTTCAACCTATATCACCTTGTATATACAACACACAACTTGTTTTCATAATGGTAAGTATCCTTTCTTGAATTCGTTTGTTAGATTAAATGGTATTTTAGTTATATTCTCTTTGTCAGTTCAAAGAGTTCTAGTATCTGTGGGATGTCCTCAGGCGGAGGACCTCATCCCAAATCCACCTTACTGATAAAGTTACTTTGCTTCACAACATGCAATGAATGGTGACAAGGAGTATCACCCATTGTTCCAGATAGGCAAGCAGAGACCAATGTCAGAGAAGGCACAGGAATAAGCAAATGGCAGGATTAAAAGTGAGGACTAGCAGCCCTAAATGTGGCCTTTCTCTCTACCCCATACTGGAACAGTCCCACTTACCATTTGCCAAGGGTGGGTTACTAATGTCAGTAGCTCTGCACATTTACTGCTGCACCTCACTGGATTCTATTTCCCAATTCTAGAAAATGAGACCCAAATTTCACAATGTATTTCCTAAATTGAAGTACTTCCTAGTTATTTTCAGCTTGTCTTAGAGTCCTACAGCAAAATATACTCCCCCAGTGATGTCGGCTGCAAGGCTGTATGAGTCATTCCTTTTTTTCTCTCCCTTCTGATATACAACTAATGGGACCTGTATAACTATCTCCTTTCCAAAAGTGCCTCTGTACAACATACAAGGATACCCCAGAGATCCGTCCACCCGTGGATGTGAATGTGGGTGAACTGGACCCCAGAGGAGGTGGCAGATTAGGGGAGGTGGTGCTAGAGCCATGACCTTTCTGGCAGAAAAGGTCAAGGGTGAAGGCAGTGAGTGGGTGAGTGGTGAATTTGCCTGGCCCTGTGGGCTGCTGCTTCTAGGACCAGTTGCTCTCTCTGAGAAGAGACCACCGTGTCTAAGGGGAGGAAAGGGGAAGTGAAATAGGCAGACAAAGAGAGGTGAAGGAAAGTGACTCCTACTATCTACCCCAGGATTCAAGAGAACCAACCATAGACCTCTGGGACCTCCCCCTCCACTTGCACTTAATGATTCCCCCTACCAAGGCAGAGGCACGCCTAAAGCCACAAGTGCTAAGTACATACTTACCCCTCCCACCTCAACCACCACTTGGCCTTTTTTTGTGTGTTTTGAGCATCAGTAGAGAAATCAAGAATTGGTGCTATCGCGCCACCTTCTGGAAAACAAAAGGAGGGCTCCTAACTACCAACATGTTCAACTGTTAGTATCAAAGTAAACACAACCTTGCCTGGGGGCACCTGGCTGGCGTAGCTAGTGGAGCCTGAGACTCTGAATCTCCAGGTTGTGACTAAGAGCCCCAGGCTGGGTGTAGAGATTACTTAAAAATAAAATCTTTTAAAAAATAACCCCCCAAAACCGGGATGCCTTGTTGGTTCAGTTGGTTAAGCATCAGCCTTGGCCTCGGTCATGATCGCAGATCTGGGATCTAGTCCCTCTTTACATTCCATCCTTGGGGAGGAGCCTGCTTCTCCCTCTGCCTGCTGCTCCCCTTGCTTGTACTCTCTCTCTCTCTCTCTCTTTCTCTGATAAATAAATAAAATCTTAAAAACAGAAACAAAAAACCCTGCCTAAATCAGAAAGGTATTTCCTGCTTCAAATATGGTGGCAGAGGCACTTTTCATCAAACATCATGAAAAATCACGGTAACAGAGTATAACAGAAAATGACAATTTTTCCATGAACCAAACCAAAGGTATGGAATATTGCAATCTAACTGATAACAGAATTTAAAATAGTTATTATGAAGATATTCAATGAGCTACAAGAAAACTCAGAAAGACAATATGATGATCTCAGAGCTACAAATAATGAGGAGTACTTTACCAGAGAGACTGAAATTGTGAAAAAGAACCAAACTAATTCTCAAACTGAAGAACTCAAGAAATGGTATGAAAAAATGTATTAGGCATGCAGTGGAAATAGACCAGATTATATGGAAGACAGAATGAGTAAGATGGAACAGAGAAATACAGAAGTGATTCAAGTATATGAGGAGAGAAAACTAAGATATTTTACAAGTGAAGAAAAGCCTATGAGAATTATCTCATTCTATGAGAAAAGCCCATACAAGAATAATGGGTAGCCCAGGAGGAGATGAGAGGGAGAAGAGGGCAGAGGGACTATTTAAAGAAATAATGGCTGAGAACGTCCTTTACCTGGGGAAGGAACTGGATATACAAGTCCATGAAGCTAATAGCACACCTTACTATTTCAATGCACAAAGACTTTTCCTAAGACACAATATATTAAAACTGTCAAAAATCGATAATGAAAGACTTTTAAAGGAAGCCAGGGGAAAAAGACAGTAGCCTGCAATGGCACCCCCATTACACTATCAGCAAATTTCTCAGCAGAAACTCTATAGGGAAGGAGAGAATGGAATGACATATTCAGAATATTGGAAGATAAAAACTGCAAGTCATGTATAATCCATCTGGCAAAGTTATACTTCAGATATGAAGCAGGAATAAAGGCTTTCCCAAACAAACAAAAGTTGAGGGAGTTCACCACCATGAGGCCTGACTTACATAAAATTTTGAAAAGAGCTCTTTGAGCTGAAACAAAAAGGCAAAAGTACACAGAATTCTAATTAAGCTGATAAGCAGTCAGAACTGGAATACTGTAACTCTTTTATAAAATAATATAATAAACTCTTAACTATAACATAGAGGATAAAGGAAAATTGTTTTAAAAATAACTATCTACTATAACTTGGTAATAAAATCACAGCATATATAGAGATAATTTGTGACATGAAAAATATAAGAGAGTATAAAGATGGAATATTTATAGGTGAATGAAGATTAATTGCTTCAGCAGAAAAAAAAGAATTATTTTACCTAGGAGATGTTTTATGTAATGCTTGGTAACCACAAAGCAAATATCTAGAGCAGGGACGTTATACATAAAAAAGAGCAAGACTGAGCAAATCAACATGCAAAACCACCAACTTACAAAAGTAGACATAAACATAAAAGGAAAGAAAAAGAAACAATAAAGACACAAAATAACCAAAAGGTAAAAGATAAATGACACCAGTAAATCCTTGCATTATCAATAATCACCCTAAATGTAAATGGTTTGTACTCACCAGTCAAAAAGCACAGAGTGGCTGCATGGATTTTAAATAAAAAAGGCCCAATTATATGCTGCCTACAGGGGAATCATTTCAGCTCTGAAGACACTAATAAGTTCCTAATGAAAGGATAGAAGTTGATATTCCAAGCAAATGGAAATGAAAAGAAGGCAGGTATAGCCATTTATCTCACAAAATAGACTTCAAGCCAAATGGGTAGTAAGAGAAAGAAGGTCATTATAAAATGATAAGGGGTCAGTACCTCAAGAAAATACAGTGATCATAAATAGAAAATGTTCTTAACACCTGAGCACAGATATTAAATGTATTAAGCAATTTAACAATATTTAACAGGTGTTAAATGTATTAAGCAATTAATAACAGATCTTAAGGAAGAAATACATGACAGTACAATAATTGTAGGGTACTTGGCACTTGACCTTAGTAAAAAAGCTGATAAGCTATTGTTGGGAACCTCAGTACCCCACCATCAACAATGGGTAGATCATTCAGTAAGAAAATCAACAAGGAAACACTGGAATTGAACATTTTAGAAAAAATGGACCTAATACACATGTACAGGACAGTCCATCCAACAGCAGCAGATTACACATTCTTCTCAAATGCACATGGAAAAATCTCCAAGGTAGATCATGCCGTAAGTCACAAAATAGACCTTAGCAAATTTAGGAAGACTGAAATCATATCAACTATCTTCTCTGAACACAATGGTATAATACTGGAAATCAGCAACAAGAGGAAAGTAAGATCTACAAATTGTGGAAGATAAATAACACACTTCTAAGCAGCCATTTGGTCAAAGAAGAAATCAAAAGGAAATTTAAAATTATGTCAAAACAAAAGAAACTGAAAACACAAAATCCCAAATATTGTGTAATACAGCAACAGCAGTTCTGAGAGGAAAGTTTATAGCTACAAATGCCTACATTAAGAAGTTAGAAAGATCTCAAACAACCTAACTTTGCACCTTAAGGAAATAGAAAAAGAAGAAAAAGTTAAGCTCAAAGTTAGTAAAAGAAGGAAATAGTAAGGATCAGAGCAGAAATTATGAAATACAGACCAGAAAAACAAGAGAAAGGATCAACAAAACTAAAAGCTGGTTCTCTAAAAAGATAAACAAAATTGGCAAACTTCCAGCTAAACTAACTGAAGAGAGAAGGCTCGAATAAATAAAATCAGAAATGAAAGAGAAGACATTATAACTGACGCTAAAAAATAAAAACGATCATGAGAACTAAAGTGAAGAATTATATGGCAACAAATTATATAACCTAGAAGAAATGGATATGTTGCTAGAAGCACACAATGTACCAAGACTCAATCAGGAAGAAATAGAAAATCCAATAATGAGTAAAAAGATTGAATTAAAAAACAAAAACAAGAAAACACCAACTCCCAAAACTGAAATCTCTGGGACCAGATAAGATACTTCACTGGAGAATTCTACCAAACAACTGAAGAATTGACACCAATCTTCCTCAAGCTCTTCCAAAATATTGATGAGGAAGAAACACTTTCAAACTCATTCTACAAAGTCAGCATTACTTTGATACTAAAACCAGATAAAAATACAAGAACAAACATATAAACCAATATCCCTAATGAAAACAGATGCAAAAATTCTCAATGACATATTAGCAAACCAAATTCTAGAATACATTAAAAGCATAATACACCATGACCAAGGGGGATTTATCCCTGGGATGCAAGGATGGTTCAACATATGTGAATCAATAAATGTAATACATCACACATCAATAAAGGAAAGAGATAAATCAGATGATCATTTCGACATAGAAAAAAAGCATCTGACTATATCAGATCACAATATCGTCTTATAAAAATCTTTAACAAACTGTGTATTGATGGAATATACCTCAACATAATAAAGATCATATATGAAAGACCCACAGTTAACATTATATTCAATGGAGAGAAACTGAAACATTTCTTCTAAGATGAGGAACAAGGCCAGGATGTCCACTCTCACCACTCCTATTCAACACATTACTGGAAGTCCTAGCTAGAGCAATTAGGCAAGACAAAGAAATAAAATTTATCTTAAATAGGAAAGAAAGAAGTAAAATTGTCTTTATTTGCTGGTGATTTGATTTAATAGAAAATCCCAAATAGGGATGCCTGGGTGGCTCAGTTGGTTGGACGACTGCCTTCGGCTCAGGTCATGATCCCGGAGTCCTGGGATTGAGTCCCGCTTCGGGCTCCCAGCTCCATGGGGAGTCTGCTTCTCCCTCTGACCTTCCCCTCGCTCATGCTCTCTCTCACTGCCTCTCTCTCAAATAAATAAATAAAATCTTAAAAAAAAAAGAAAATCCCAAATAATTAATCAAAAGACTATGGGAGTTAACAACTGCAGTGAAGTGTTAAGACACAAAATCAATATAGAGAAATCAATTGTATTCCTTTATACTAATGATGGATCAATTAGAAAAAAAAGAAAGAAAACCATCCCATTCACAATAGTGTAAAAAATAATAAAATCCTTAGGAATAAATTTACTCAAGGAAATGAAAGATATATGCAATGAAAACTACAAAACTTTGCTAAAAGAAATGAAGAAAACATAAACAGAAAGACATCCCACGTTCATGTCCTGAAAGAATCAGTATTATTAGAATGACCATACCTCCCAAAGCTATCTACAGATTCAATGCAATCACCATCAAAATACCAAAGGAATTCTTCACAGAAATATAGGAATCCCCAAAATTTGGTGGAACCACAAAACACCCCTAAGAGCCAAAGTAATCCTGAGAAAAAAAGAACTAAGGCAGAGGTATCAGGCTTCTGAATTTCAAACTATACTACAAAGCCATAGTAATAAAAACAGTATGATACACAAAAATAGACACATCTACTAATAAAATATAATGGAGAGCCCATAATTAAACCCTGGTCAACTAATATTTGACAAAGGGGCCAAGAATACCTACTGCAGAAAATATCTTCAACAAATGGTACTGGGAATGCTAAAGAAATATATATAGAACCATGAAATTGGACCTCTATTTCACACCACAAAAAAATTAACTTGACACGGATCAAAGACCAAGACATAAGACCTAATACAATTAAACTCATAAAAGAAAACATATGGAAGAAGGTCACTGATACTGGTCTTGGCAATATTTTTCAATACAATACGAAAATCATACGTGACAAAAGAAAATTTAACAAGTGGGATTACATCAAACTCAAAAGCTTCTGCATAGCAAAAGAAACAGCCAAATAAAAATACAACCTACAGAATGGGAGAAAATTTCTTTAAACTATGTATCAGATAAGAGGTTAGCATTCAAAACCTATAAAGAAGTAAGTCAACACAGTAACAGGAAAAAAATCCAATTAAAAACAAGGCAGGAGAATTAAATAGACATTTCTCTGAACTGCACATCGAAATGGCCAACAGACACATGAAATGATGTTCAGTATCACTAATCACCAGGGAAATGCAAATTGAAACCACAATGAGATAACACCTCACATTTATTAAAATGGCTACCATCAAGAAGACAAGAGACAACAGGTGCTGGCAAGGATGCAGTAAAAACAGAATATTTATACATTGCTGGTAGGAATGTAAATTGATCTAACCACTACAGAAAACAATATGGAGGTTTTCAAAAAATTAAAAATAAATTTGCCATATGATCAAATTCTAATTCTGTATATATACCCAAAGGAAATGAAAATGAGATTTCAACAAGACATCTGCACCCCCATGTTTATTATAGCATTATTCACAATAGCCAAGATATGGGAACAAGTCCATCAATGGATAAAAAAAGATGCATGCATATACACAGTGGAACATTTTCCAGCCATTCAAAAGGAAGATACCCTCCCATTTGTTTTTGTTATTCTTTTTAAGATATCTTCCCATTTGTGACAGCATGGATGGACTGTGAACGATGCTTGAAATGATGCTTGATCTTCCAGCTAAGATTTGACTCACACTGGTCTTTCTATGTCCCAACATATATCTTACTCAGACAATGAGCTCTACCTGTTCCATACAAACTAAACTCCAATTTTGCTCTGGTAGGCCTTCTCCAGTTTCATCCTCTATTCAGCAGTTTGTAGTAATCAAAATTACTTACACATGGCTCAGTAAATGGGGGCACCATCTTACTAGTAGTAGGATATCATTATCTCTGATTTAACATATTCACTGATAAGAGCCAAAATTCTCATAGGGTTTTTTTTTAAGAAGTTCTTTTTTTTTTTTTTTTAAAGATTTTATTTATCCACTTGACAGACAGAGATCACAGGTAGGCAGAGAGGCAGGCAGAGAGAGGAGGAAGCAGGCTCCCTGCCAAGCAGAGAACCCGATGCGGAACTCGATTCCAGGACCCTGGGACCACAACCTGAGTCGAAGGCAGAAGCTTTAATCCACTGAGCCACCCAGGCACCCCTTATAGGGTTTTTGGTCACAGAGGCACCTAGAACCATGAACCACATGTTTTAGTGTCTCCTAGACACTAACCCAGGTGAACCTCAAATCCACCTTGTTGTTGTACCTGCCCTGACATTTTCTGACCAGCTTTGTGTTGCATTTCTACTAAACTGGAAAACAACTGGTCTCATATGCAAAGGCTGGCATTATCTTGCCTTTATCCCAGCTAAAATTTATTAATTTTTTTCAAAAGAAGTCTCTCTGGCTCTTCCTGACAGGTTGGCATCTCACAACATGGAAGTTTCTAGTCATCCACATGCACAGGTAATCTGTCCAAATTTTCTCATCATAGCCATGTATAAAGATTTTGGGTGAGCCTATCTCCATCCTTGGTCTTGATAATTTAATGCCTTTCTCTTCTTTATCCAGAGGATCAAGTTTTTATGTGTTTTCTGCTTCTAAGAAGTTCCCACCCATGGTTCTTCAGTCACTATATTCCCTAGTTCCCATGCTGTTTCTGATCTCATGGAAACCCAACTTTAAAATAATTTTTCAATTAGGGTGTGACCAAAAAAAAAAAAAAAAGAGGATACTTTATCTAGTTGTTTTCCATCTGTATGTTTATGTCACTCCTTCAAAGCACTTTAGTAAACTAATTAACGATGCTTTCTTTCCTAATTTGGTTAGCTTTAAGTGATAATGAACCCATTGATTTATTATAAACCATCCAAAGTACTCAGTTAGATTTGGGGGCGGGGTGCAGAGGGACAAGGAGAGAGAGAATCTTAAATAAGCTTCACACCAGCATGAAGCCAGACACAGAGCTCAAGCTCACAACCCCAAGATCACGATCTGCCCGAGGTGAAATCAAGAGTTGGTTGCTTGACCGACTGAACCACTCAGGTACCCCATCCCCTAGATTTTTTTGATAAAAGAGACAACAGATATGAGATTGTCCAAGAAATTAAAGTGATCAAAGGTTGATGGAGATTAAAGTTGGAAAGAAGAAAAAGGAGAATAAAGTTTGTTAAAAGTGCATTTTAGCATCCCCCTTTGAAGAGTTAGAAAACACATTAACATTTTAAAGCCCTTGCAGAGTCCAGCAATACAAAAACTTTGGTATTTTTGTTAATGGTGTCTCTCAAACTTATGTGGTCATAAAGCCATATATATACATATTTATATACATAATTTTATCATATATATGCATATATATGATTTTATTTTATTTCATTTTTCTTTCTTTTTTTTTTAGGTATACTCCACACCCAGTGAGGGCTTTAACTCACAACACTGAGATCAAGATGTGGTATCAAGTCAGATGCTCCACCAACTAAGTGACCCAGGCATCCCACCCCTTTTTAATGTTTATTTCACTTCTTTAAACATGTGAAGGGACCTATCATAGAACACACTTTGAGACATGCTCTGAAGTCCTCTGCTCTTCTAACCTTCTATGAATCCTTGGCATTGGAACTCCTCATAGGTCCAGGAGGAGGTCCAGGCATAAAGGTAGGAGGGAGGTGTGTCCAGTGAGTTGGGGATTAGGAGGGCGAAGGAGGAAGAGATGATGTCAAGAGAAATCTAATCCAGAGGCAGGAATAAATAATTTGGGGGAATTCTGGGATAGTTTTGGGAAAATGAAAAATTCTGTAAGGTTAAGGAAAAGGAGAGATGAAGAAAAGAAAGATTGAGATGGTGATAGCACCTGGTTTCTAGGAAAAGCTCAGCGGGCAGTGACCTAGTTTTCCTCCTCCCTCTCCTTCTAGGAACAGTTGAACCCATGGCTGCTCTGTCCAGGCTTAAACAGTTTTCCTAGATATTCTTGAGGGTACCTAACTAAGACCAGTGAATAATAACAGAAATAGAATTTGGCAGACAGTATACATACATAGACCCTCAATGCAAAAAGAATGGATTTATAGATGAAATCAATAAAATTTCAGAAGAGGAGATGGACAGCCGTGATGACTGACACAGACCCAAGAAGCTGACACCTGAGAGGAGCCTTGAAGAAAGCTGATTCCCCCCCCACACACACACACACAGAGCCCCAGAAAGGCTTAGAAATTTGATGAACAGGTACCCTACAGAATGGAAGATAAATATGGAACTACAAACAAGGAGCTTTATGGAAGTTCTATTTAAGAAACAAGGTTATAGAATAGGGTATCTATATAATGTACATAATGCTCACCCCTTGTTCATCAAGAAAACCTTCTAGCATCAAAACTGATGTCAACCTTTTTCTTACTCAGACACACTCTATTTGTTCAGATGTGGGAACATAATATTTTGGTGATCTTGAGTAAACAAGGCTTAGCATTAGTAAGAATGGCTAGGAAATGTTCACTATCAGCCCAAGAGCTTCCTTAGAGCCTGCTGAAAGGCCTCACGAGAGAACTCTCTCCCTCCATTGCTCACTTTTTCAAAGCCTCACTTTCTACATCACTTCCTAACATACACCAACACCTTCTTCATTATCAACATCAGAAGACTTTGCTGTATGAGAATCAAATGACTTTTCTGGCATTAAATGGCATACTAATATAAATGATCATATTTACTACTATTACAATCAATTCAGGTCAAGGTTTTAAGTTGCAAAACATCAGTCTGTATTAGAGATTCTTTTCATTAAAAAAAAGTCAATTACATCTTTAATGAGGCTGCATCATGGTTTTGTTACACTCTTTGATAGCATTATTTTAAAAAATCAAGGCATCCACTGTATGACCAATCCTGTACACGGCTCTGTTTTGCTCTCCATAAGAGGACCCCAGGTTGCTTAGGACTTTAAGCTATAAGAAGATGACACTTGTATCACTCTCCTTTTTATTTGGATGGCCTGTACTTCTTTTTTTCCTCTTTGTATTATTATGTTCATTTTCTCTGTGTAAGCACATTCACAAAATAATTTTGGAAGAATGTCAATAAATGCTTCTGGTATTCTTAAAATTCAGAAAACAGAACAAATTATAGCCCTGATTGCTTCTGCCATACTGGTTGGAGTTATGAGATTTATTCTCTGGAAAAGATGAGCCTCAGGAAACATGAGGAAGAAGAAATATTGAGCAAACAAAGGGAATGAGAGAAAGTCTGCTTATTGCTCCAGCCCCTTTCTACATTTGACTCGTTTTACCCTTGAGCTTCTTTTTTTTTTTTTTTAAGATTTTATTTATTTATTTGTCAGAGAGAGAGAGAGCGAGAGAGTGAGCACAGGCAGACAGAGTGGCAGGCAGAGGCAGAGGGAGAAGCAGGCTCCCTGCCGAGCAAGGAGCCCAATGTGGGACTCGATCCCAGGACGCTGGGATCATGACCTGAGCCAAAGGCAGCCGCTTAACCAACTGAGCCACCCAGGGGTCCCACCCTTTGAGCTTCTTGTCTGAGGAATCTGAACCATTCCCAAGTCAAAACCGAAAGATGCTGGCAGTCATGAATCCCCCAAGAAAATGTCCTGGATGATGAAATCAATCAGTCCACAAATCCTACTCATACACACACAGCTTCTAGCCAGGATCTGTTTTGGGGGTTTTTGTGTGTGTTTCAGTGTCTGCACTTTAAATATGAACTGACAGCCAAAGGTCACCAGTTATTTAAGGAAATCCTCTAGGATAAAGGATAGAGACCAAAATAAACCAAAAGATAAGAGGTTGTTGGCAAAAAAAGAGACAAGGTGAAGAGATATTTTCAAAAAAATTATCACTAATATTCTGAGAGATACAACATAACAAGTAATCAATAATACAAAAATAGCCTGCTACACAAAGAAGCATTTTCAGAAAACAGAGGTTTAAAAGATAAATCTCTCAGAAAGTAGATGAAAAATAAGGAAGGAAAATGGGATAGAAAAGATTAGAAAATTAGTAACTCAGTCCAGGAGGGCCAATCTTTAAAAAGTTTGAGTTTCAAAGACAAAATAATGAACAAACTAACAAATGCAATAGGAGGGACTGTATAGAAAGAACAACAATAAAGAAGGAAAAAGGAGGGGATGTAGAACTTTTTTCAATTTTCAAGTATCTAGAATTGCAAGATATGAGTTTCAAGACTGAAAAGGCCTACAAATTTCCCAATAAAATGGATAAATAAGACTAGTCCCAGTACAAATCATCACCAGATTAGAGACTACTGAAGACTCCCTGAAGGTTAAAAAATTCCCCCAAAAGAAAGAGAAAATAACACCAGCTAGCATGTAAAGGGTAAGAAATCAGAAAGAAAACAATGTCTCACTGTGTGGAAGTCAGAAGACAGTGGGATGTCCTTACAGCCAGGGATAAAAATTGTGTTTAACCTAGAATGCTACACAAACAAGGATAAAGGTATTTCCAAATGTGATGACTTAGAGATTTTACCTCCTAAATACTCTTCTTTTTAAAAAAGATTTATTTATTTTAAAGAAACAGAGAGAGAAAGAGCAAGCATGAGAGACTGCCTGCATGCAAGCATGGGGAGGGGCAGAAGGAGAGAGAGAGGATCTCCAGCAGACCCCCTCTAAGCACGGAGCCTGCCATTGGGTTTGATCTCCTGACCCTGAGATCATGACTTGAGCCAAAACCAAAAATCCGATGCTCAACCGACTGAGCCACCCAAGAGCTCCCCTCTTAAATATTCTTTAGGAGGCAGCTACTGAAATCAGTGCAGTGATAAAATAAAAAGTAAACTGGGGCATCTGGGTGGCTCAGTGGGTTAAGCCTCTGCTCAGCTTCTCTGCTGAGCCTTCTGCTCAGGTCATGATCTCAGGGTCCTGGGATTGAGCCCCACATTGGGCTCTCTGCTCAGCGGGGAGCCTGCTTCCCCCTTTCTCTCTGCCTGCCTCTCTGCCTACTTGTGATCTCTGTCAAATAAATCAATAAAAATCTTTTTAAAAAATGGAAAGTAAACTGAGGAAACTAATTTAGAATCTAGAAATTAGGAGATTAAGAAAAAGAAAAGAACTAAAGGGAATTCCCAGGACAATGGTGAAAATGGCAAGAGAGTGAGGGCTTGAGACTGAAATCACAGAGAAGCTCCAGGCAAAAGGTGACCAAGGACAAAGGCTTGACAACATACAGACTATCTTATGAATATCAAAGGTGAGTTATCTTTTTGACAAAGGGGAAAGTAGGAACAAGCAAGAAGTGTATAGAAAATTAAGGAAGCAAGGAAACAAATAAAAATAATGGTCAATCCCAGGTTGGGGGGAATTTTACATGGAAGGCATAACAGTGTTTACTAAATTATGATAACTGATACCAATCCAGTCAAAATTCACAAGAACACAATATTAGTGTGACATTGGGGAAAGAATGTGTCTCCACCAGAGAGAAAGAAATGAATGGAGAGAGAGAGTGGTTGGTGAGAGAAGACAAATCATCATTTCCATCATGGAAAAATCAGTAGATACTCTTCAGTAAGCATCTACTAAGTATCCAGTAAGATACGCCTTTTATGCAAAGAAATGGAAGTGATTCTAAAAATAAAGATCTAAAAATATTGACTGTAGTTGGTTTGGAGAAGGAGAAATGGGGAAGGAAGTTATAAGTGTACTTTTCTCTAAAATTTCTAAAAGTATTAGAATTTATCTCTGAGCTATATAACTTTAACATAAATACAAAATAAAATAAAAATCAGTAGTGCTTTTGCTTTCGGCCTGTTATATAAATGCATAGAACAATTTGGTTTCAATCTTGGAAAATGAAAGCTGTTACTAGTGGCTCTGGCTTATTGTCTCTCTCTTTCTTTTTTTTTTTTTTTTTGGATAGAGAGAGAGAGTATGTGCAAGCTAGTGGGAAGGGGGAGGGGTAGAGGGAGAGAGAATCTTAAGCAGGCTCCATGCTCAGTGCAGAGCCTGATGAGGGGCTCAAACTCATGACCTTGTGATCATGGCCTGAGACAGAATCAAGAGCTCAATGTCAACTAACTGAGTCCCCAGGCACCACCATCCTCCACCCTGGCCTGTTCTCTTTGGGCCTTGGGATGGGGGAAGTGGTAAAGAAGGTTTGGAAGACCAATCACTTTCTATTTTTCACAAGAAAACAGCCATACAGATAAATTGGTTAAGTATCTTCAGTTGAAAGTTTTCAAAGCATTTCTGAAATTTCACTGTCTCTTTCAAAGTCCAAAGTCAGACCGAATATATGCTGACAACCTGAGACACATGAGCACTTTCCAGTTTATTTATCAAAGCTGTTCTAGACATCAAAACTATAGTCTACTCTCCAGTCTAAAAGATCATTGTTAGCCTCTAAAGAGTAAATTAGAGAGAGAGAGACACACACACATAGAAAGAGAAAAGAAAAAGGGAAAAGAAAACTTTACTTATGCAATAGTAGTTTGCTTACAATACCACCAGTGCTTAGGAAAAAAGTTAACAGAATATTTTTCCTTGCTCTAATTCAAACCCCTGATCATCTTCACACTAATGACAAAAGCTTACTTAGCCTATCATAAATACCATTCACCTTTTCCTAAGAGTCAATTAGGTTTAACATTTCTTTTGAATTCTAAGGTGGTTTAATTATTCTTTTTATTTTTGGGTGTTATGATTTTTTTACCTACAAAGAGGGAGAGGGAGATGTTTAGTTACTTGATTCTATTTTGTATCTTCTCCTAACTCCCCACTGCTTTGAAGACTTCCTGTTTGTCACACATTCCAATCTCCCTAAGGAAAAGTAGGAGAGCTTGCTCCCCATGCTTAAACTACAGCTATAGCTGGATTGTGTTTAGGATTTAAGATGGCACATAAGAACACAGAAGGCTATTTTAACTTTTTTTTTTTTGACAGACAGAGATCACAGGTAAGCAAAGAGGCAGGTGGGGTGGGGGGGCAAGCTCCCCGCTGAGCAGAAAGCCTGATGCCGATGCCGGGCTCAATTCCAGGACCCTGGGATCATGACCCGAGCTGAATGAAGGCAGAGGCTTTAACCCACTGAGCCACCCAGGTGCCCCCAGAAGGCTCTTTTAAAGTAGACTGATGGATTTTTTGATCCAGGAAGATAATTCAAAAATACATAAATGAATCTCCTCATTTTACGTATCAGGTCTTAAGGAATAGAGAAGCTAGCAGTTATCTTGCCAATAAGCTGGCCAAATTTCACACTCAGAGCAACTGGGCTGGATCAAGGTCTTCACTCATTTCAAGGTCTTCGATGACACTTGAAGAAAATCTTTCTAAATGAGACAATGGCCAAGTGAACATGGTAACTTGCCAAGTCATAGTGAGAGCAAATTCATCTAAGTTTGAGAGTTCTAAGATCTAAGAACCTTGGGACCTCTTGAATGCATGCTTTCTCAGAGTTTTGGTGAGTACCCATGACGGCAACTCCTGTTGCTGTGCCAATATGTTGCATTCTTTTTAATTCTCAAGAAGAAATGAATCCTACCTGTAGTTCCAGATGTAAAAATATAAAGATGAGGAGACTTGAGACTTGAAGCCACATGGTAGCTGCGGGGCACGGGCCTGTCAGGTGCCATGCTTAGTTTTTGTTTGAGTGAAGTTACGCCCTGTGGAACAGAATCGCTCATCCCCCAAACGGTGATACCTTCTGGGAGGCTTGGAAGGATTTCTTTTACAGTTTCAAGCAGATCTAAAAACCAGAGGTTAAGGAAGAGAGAAATAAAACATAAATCTCAAACCATTAACTTGTGTTTTCTTTTCTCTCCTGGAACATGGATAAATGTCACTATCATGCTGACTTCATCTTCATTGGGATAATTAATATCATAGCCATTTTATGATTCTGATTCAACAGGACCAACTGAAAAGGAAATCTGGTGACCATCTGATGTAATAAATGCAAATAGGCTGATTCAAATAAAATTCTGGAGACACCATTGTTCAGATTATGATTTTTTTCCTAATTTTTAAATGAAACTCTATATTTCTATCTTCTGCTTTAAATCTACACTCAGGATACCACAGTAAACATTTTCATTGAAATAGATCTCGGTAGCTCATTATTTCCCAAAGCCATCTATCAGTGTATCACTGATTAATTCTACTATAACGCAATACATTCAGGAAACTCTCCTGACCCCTTTGGAGTCCTAAGATCATTATGGTTTAGACACTGTTTCAGAGCCAAAAGTTAAGTGAGGAAATTTAGAGATGCCCCTTTCTCTAGATCAGATTATCCAAAGGTGAAAGCCTTTGAAAGCAAAAGGATGAAATGAATGCCTTCTATAACAGGCAACAAGGTCCCCAGGGCCTGGCAAGGTGGGAGCAGATTGAAGACAGCACAACCTCCATCCGCAGCGGTGTGGGATCCAAGGGCCGCCTAGAGACAACAGCAAGCAAAAAGGAAAGCAAGAAGTAGAAAAGCCTGAAATGCAGGTGTCTTCAGGCCTGAAAAACTTGAGAATCTCACCTCACAAGACCAAAGGTCTGGGCTGCAATTCAGATTTCAGAAAGGAAAAAAAAAGGATACATCTCCCAGGAAGTCTCTACTGTACAGAAAACAAAAGAGTACCTGGAGAGGAGAGGCTATGTTGCATTAATTTGGGAGACTAAACCCAAACTTTTTCATTTGGCCATTAAGGTAGAAGAAAACCTTATTTGCTCAGGAGGAGCTGGTAGAGAAGAAGAGAGGCAGAAGGTGGGTGTGAGTCCCCGAGGAGGAAATATTTATTAAGGTATCCAGCACTCTGTAGGATATAAAAGAAGCAGAGCCTCATCATTCCCAGACTCTTTTGTGTAAGCCAGTGAGGCCTCATAGTTTTTGCTAGAGACACAGTTATTCACAGTCTCAAAATACCTTTAAAACACACTCCCCTATTTTAATATGGATCTCTAACACGGAAGTTTGACTTTTATATTCTACAAAGGTGCTCCAGTTTCAGTGTGGTATTCCTATAAAATGTCATATTTGTCTAAATTATAAGGTATTTCTGAGCACTACATTACTTATCTTAAAATCTACCTTAACATCCTTAGAAATACTAAGCGGTAATACCCCACTGGATTTTGGAGTTAATGCAAGGAATGCCAGCGATTACCAGCAACTGCCAAAAGTTAGGAAGAGGCAAAGGAAAACTTTTTCCTAAATCCTTTAGAGGGAGTGTGGCCCAAAAGACACTTTTTATTTTGGACTTCTAGCCCCCAGAATGGTGAGGGTATAAATTTCCTTTGTTTTATGCAACCCAGTTTGCAGGAGTTTATTATAGGAGCCCTGGAAAATTAATACATCAAGTCACAAGTCGGTGGACAGAACTGTTATTATAACCTGTGGCTAATTATCCCTAAAATCTATATAGTACCTCATAAAAGAAATCAATTATGAAAAATAATGTTATTAAATGTAAAATATACCCTGGTTAAAAGCTCAAGTACATGTAAATATGAACCTTTCCATCCAAGCAATTATATTTTTTTCTAAATTTTTAGAAATTTTTATTTAAATTTTTATCTAAACTTCAAGAATACTTACAAGATATATTCTGCTTTGAAGCTGAACTCAGTGTCCTGCATTAAACATTTTTCTGGAAATGGAAATCAGTATCTGGCAACCTCAAAAAGCCATTTGTCAGCCACTATTTAGTTCTACTATAATATAGCACATTTGAGAAGGACTCATGACTTAGTTCCTCAAAATCTATAATTCAGACTGATCACGAAGAAACAACAAGAGGAACACGTCAAATTAGACCAAATAGTTCACAAATAAAACCTGTAATACAACCAAGGAAACACAGAAAATGATAAGGTGTTCATATGTGGGGGGTAGGGAGGCAGACTGGGTCTTGAACTTCTTTGAATTAATTTTTATTTCTGTCACAAATCCACATAAAATAAACTGTAAGAGTCCAGAGTTCCACTGAGTATATACAGTGTGCTGCTAGCTACAGATTGCTTCAGTAAGAAGTGAAAAATCACAGGGAATGCTGGGCGAAGAATAAATGAACAAATGAAAAAACAGGACAAACAAATGATTGAGACTTAGTTTTCTTTTGTGTTGTCCTTGTTTTTGACGAGGTGGTGGGGGGTGGGGGAGAGGAGCAGAGGCAGAAGGAGAGAGAGAATCTTAAGCAGGCTCCACACCCAGCTCAGAGCCCAAACCAGGGCCTAACCTCACAACTCTGAGATCAAGGACATGAGCTGAAATCAAGAGTCAGAGGCTTAACCCTCTGAGCCAACCAGGCACCCCTAATCTTGTTTTAATGACTCTTTCTGGCAATTTGAATGTATAAGTACAAGTCACTGAACTGACTCATTTCATTATTTTCATTTCAAATCTCTTGTCTGGAATTGTAAATTAACAGCAAAAACTTAAAATGTTTGTAATGATATGTAAGTCTAAGTAGTCAAAAAAAAAAAAGTGCAGAGAAAGTTACAGTGTGATTAATTGTGGCTCCAAATCTTTTTTTGGAATTGTAGAGTCTATAAAGAAACACCCAATTTTTACAATGAGTGATGAGTTTTAGAAGAAAAAGGAAGTGAGCAGATTCCTAAGAATTAGAGGAAATACAATTTAGTTCCCTTCATAGGTTAAAATTTAATTGACTTGACTCAGCTGCGACGTTCATAATTCTACAGAATTTCATTAAATTATTTCTTCAGTAGCCATAGGTAATGTGGTTGAGGATAATGAAAACTGACATAAAAACTTGGAAAGTTTTGTAGAGGATAAAAAAAAAATGAAGGTTTATTTATCACTGTCAATCTTCCTTAACAAAATGAAAAGGTTCAGTGTCATTTTGAAAGTAAATTCTGAATAGTAAGTCCTGACACAAAATAGCACACTTTTCAATACCTAGAGGACACTTGGCTGTGGTTTCAGGAAGATTTACTCTTCAGTGAAGGGTATGACCATCAAAACTTGTCACACTGTGAGCACCTCAGATGAATGTTGTGTGTTCTAATCCACACCTCCGCTCAGGGCACCTGGCGCCCACAGGCTGCGGGTACGGGATAGAGATCTGGTTATGGAATTGAGCTCTGCTCACGAGGTCCCCTGGAGAGGCAGGTCGTGACAGAAAACTGTTGTAAGAAAATGAGATACCTGAATATTCTATGATCCTGAACAAAGTCTACCTCAAAGGACAAGGCTGTAATGTAGAAGACTTTCACCACAATAGGGTCCTTTTAAGAAACACTTTTTATTTCTCATATACACAAGGCAATTCATTAGGTAGCACTGCAAGCATTAGGTAGCTGCAAGCATCAAAACAGGTAAATTAGAGGGCTGCCTGAGTGGCTCAGTCAGGTAAGCATCTGATTTCAGCTCAGGCCATCATCTCGGGGGCCTGGGATGGAGTCCTGGATTGGCTCTCCACCGTGCTGGGTGTCTGCTTCTCCCTCTCCCACTCCCTCTGCCCATACCCTCACTTTCTCTCTCTCGAATAAATAAATAAATTCTTAAAAAAAAAAGGTAAGTTATGAACTCCACTTATGATCCTCCAGCACTTTTTGTACCAATTAATTTGTTTCTACATCATCTTATCTCTTATTCACATTACTGAAAACGCAATGAGTAAAATCCAACATATCTCTCTACTATGCCATTTGGTATGAATCATGTTATTTATCCTACATTAAAAACTTTTAAATTTATCATATTTTACAATGCTTTCAAAGGAATTGCTTGTAGCTCTTAATACATTGGTAAACACTGAAACTTTTAGGCATGAAGACAACTTACATGGAATTCAGGGACAAATGGTTACCTTGAACTTTCCACATTCCAAAGAAATAATCACACAGAATCCAAAATGAAACTGTAGATCTCATTTCATGCTTATAAATATCATCCTACCACTTAGAGAAGCTTAGCAAGTTTGACATAGAAAGCATGTGCAAGCCCTGGTTGCTAACAAAACTGATGCTTAAGTAAGCAACGTCCTAAGGCAATTCATAACAGGTTAGAAACGCCATGAAAAATGTGCCAGCTATTCTGACAAATATTAGTTTATTAATAATCATTATAACCCTAGGAAGTCCACAGAAGCACAAGTCTTTTCCATTGTGATAACATATTCTTCCCTGAAATGATTTTATTAGCTGTCCTGGATACATGCACAGAAGTTTGTAAGTGGGCTTATGTATTTTCACTCTCAGCTGTTTTGAGGGACAGAGAGCATATTTATTATGGGTAAAATTGTGCAAGAAAGTAAAAAGCAGAACACTTCATTTGATTTTATTTCTAGCACATCTCCCACTGCCAGTGAATAATTATAATCCAAATGGGAACACCGCCATGATGTATTTGGCTTGTTATTTTTCAAAGGCAAAGTAGTAAAAACCAATAAAGGCACAGAAAGGCTCTCCAGACACAGACTAATCAGCAAGTAAACTATAAATTGGGAAAAGGCAATTCCAAGGTAGTATGTCTACAAGATTCATACACCACCAGAGTTATTTTCCACATTCCTTTTTGGTTATAAATGGAAGAATCCTCCTTTTCTTGGCCAGAGAAGACCTAATCATCTGGCTCCCAACTTGTCTGACACCATTCCAGCCCTAGCTGCTGAGGGTTGGGAAGAAGATATGGCCACAATGCTACTGGGGAGGACAGAACAGCTGCTTAAAAGGAGTCTGCCTGGGTCACATGCCATGTGCCTGGGTCTACCTCCCAAAGGCCTTCTGTCGACAACAAAGGTAGACATTCTTACTCTGCATATATGTCTCTGCTGCCATGTAATTAAAATAATTATGGCGACCAATTATTAAATATATACTATGGTCCAGGCACTTGGTTCTGTTCTTTATGTTTAATTCACACAAGACCCATTGATTATCTGCTATGTGTTACCAGTCAGTTAATGGCAGAGTTAGGGTTCAAGCCCATGTTTGCCTGACTCCAAGATGTATATTTCTCCCACTTAACACTGCCACTTCTCTGAGCAGGCACAATCTCCTTTTAAATAGTTTTTGCTCCTGCCAGCATTCAAACATCTTTCCCTTACAGTGAACACATATTCAGCAGATACTGTAAATAAGAACCCCAGTCAGTGAACCCATGATCATACAAGAAAAAAAACCACAAGTGTATCAGTGCTTAGAACATTGTCTTTTCCAGCAAGGGAACCTTCCTATTGAAATGAGCCTTTTCTTTTGGAATGGAGGTCATCTTTGACTGAACAGAGTCTAAAATGGAAAATAAAAATGCAAAACAGCCATTCATTCTACTAAATGTAAGTAAAAATATAAAAATGTCCTAAAAATGAATATAGATAGATGTGAGGTTATCACAATACCTAGATTAAATAATAAAAGTTTACAGGAGCCATATTTCTTATCTATCTGAATACATATACTTTTCTATAAAACTTAAAGGGTCTTTATTTTTCCTCTGACCCTTCCTCTTGGTTTTTAAAAAGCAGATGCCTTTATGGCCGAAAGTCATTTGGAGAATTACAGTGGCTTGATCCTTAACTGGAACATCTGCCTTGCACAGTCTGAACACAACGGTTCAGGAAAACTAACAGGGTAAATCTGCCTGCATTACTGTAAGTTATTAGAGCCTTTTTTGTGAGCAGGAACACAAAACCTTTGCAAACATGTTGATACTACTAAATCCAAAGTAAAAGACTTCAGGGTAATATTAATATATATTTTTAGTTATTCGCTTAGAATAATTTGTGTATATTAAGATAGCAGAGAGTACAAAATACATATATGCAACTAAATCTGAAACTTTGGGGATGCTAAGTGTATCTAAAGCACTTCCTACTTTTGGGGAGTCATGATTCTAACAATTAGCAACATTTATATAAAATAACACAACAAAGAAATTCCACTGACACATCTACTACCAAAATCAATTACCCAATGGACAGCGATGGGACAATGTATTGGCAAAAATATGCAAGTAAATAAGTTACTGAGTGTCCATATGTACCTTGTATTTTTCATGAGGTCATTCATTCATTCATCCTGGCAATATATATTTGTTGAGCATCTCCTTTGTGCTAAGCTTTGAGAATTTAGCAGCAAACAAGACAAACTTCTTCCACTCAAAGAGCTTACATCCCAGTTCCAGGCCTCCTCCTCAGAGCCTACACTAGAACTTTACCATATCAGTGGGTCACTGTGAAGAACCATACTACACCTGAGGTAAGCAAGAGGGGTTAGTGGAAAAGATACTGAAAGCAAGTAGGTGGATAGATGGCAGGTTAGAGACAGGGTAGGAAAGGCGGTAGGGAAGGAAGGGATGAGGAAAGGAAAGGAAACAATGGCGATGGGGATAAGAACACGAGCAGGAGGACAAAGACAAAGGTGTACCCAGTAGGCTTTCACGTCAGAAATGCTAGTTCCAATCTGTACATTGCTTCTTCTACATGTGTGAGCTCTAGGAGATGGCTTGCCTGCTTTAAGCCATGCTTCCGCTCCCTTTAAAACTAGGCTATGGCTGTGATGAGGCTCACATAAGCCAATATATATAAAAACAACTTGTAACTCATAAAGTACTTTAGAAATAGAAGAGATTATTATTATTTATTAACATTATTATTGCTAAATAGATCAAAGAATATAATTGCATAGACTTTTTAAAGTGATATACAAGCATGATAAACATTTTCCTGTTTATTCTAAGTAAAGAGAAAAGCATATAGAGGTAGATTATGATCTTGGCCACAGCCACTAATAGTAATAATAACAGTTGAAATATTGGGAGGAAAGGATTAGGTTTAACCCAACACTATTTAATTTTGAGTAGGCACTGAAATTTTCCAGGGAAATCTGAAATGCCATTTGATACATCTTCAAAACCATGTTATACAGATAGGGAACCTTCTGGCAAGTACTTTTGAACCTTCAGATTGTGAGAGAAAGGAATAAGAGCTGTAAAAACATTTAATTTTTTCTAGTTATCTGTATGTGAAAAATCTGGTGTCTGTATATTGCCAACTTTTATTTTACTATTTCTATATAATGGGAAGGTATATTTTTTCATAGTTATACGAAAAGGGGGCTGACAGCCTCAGAAACAATTGGGCTATATTATATAGTACAGCACAGTCTTATATCAGAGATCAGTTTTTGAATCTTTGCTCTGCAAACTAAATTGTGTTAAACTAGATATCCTCAGTGAACTTCTTTCCCTCTGCTGCCAATATATAGCTCTGTACCTGCCTCTCAGAATCAATGAGAGTATTTTTACCTAATCAGCCTTGAGTAAAGGGCAACTGTTAATATTTTTGTTAATGACAGTAACAGTTTGGTAGATGAGTTGATATATTTTGCTTTGACTTATTCCTTTTTTTTTTAAGATTTTATTTATTTATTTGACAGAGAGAAAGAACACAAATAGGCAGAGTGGCAGGCAGAGAAAGAGGGAGAAGCAGGCTCCCCACTGAGCAGGGAGCCCGATGGGGCTCAATCCCAGGACCCCGGGACCATGACCTGAGCTGAAGGCAGCTGCTTAACCAACTGAACCACCCAGGCACCCCTGATTTGACTTATTCCTGAAGACAGAATTATAAGACATTATTTGGGGGCTCCTGGGTGGCTCAGCTTGAAATCCCCTTGATTTCAGCCCAGCTCATGATCTCAGGTCCTGAGATGGAGCCTGGTTTTGGGCTCCACACTCAGCAGGGAGTCTGCATGAGATTCTCTCCCTCTGCCCCTCCCTCTGCTCACTCTGTCCCTCTAAATAAATAAATACATACATACATACATACATACATACGTACATACAATATTAAAAAAAAAAAAACATTATCTGGCCTGCCAGTTTGAAGCCAGTTCTATACAACTTCTGGAAAGTAAAATGTTGTTAAAACATACCAAAGTAAGGTGTTCGAGCTCCTATGCCAAACTACTTACTAGCCTTTTTATAGCTAACTAACTTATAGCTATCTAATTAGATTGTATCAGCAAAATCCAAGTAAGTTTCCTTATTAAAAGCCCAAGATGACTTTATAATAATAATAACAGCAACTATTTCAATTCACTACAGCTCCAGTTAGTACATACAAGCCACTCAGCTAGTCATTTTACGAAAGCTACATCATTTAATCTCAAAATTACATTGTGAAGTAGATTGGTATTGTCACCATTTTGCAACAAAGTAAAATGAGACCCAGGGCACCTGATAACCTTTTCCTCAATAACACAGCTAAGAAGTGGTAGACCATATATGAAATCCACATCTGTCTGGCTTATCTCCATCTAAACCCTCTGACTCATTTCTTTCTCAATACATTTTCCCTGGGGATATAATGTTTTAATGACACATCTCCATTAGAAACATTCCATGAGAACCTAAGACCTCTAAAATTTAAAGTTCTAAAAATTGTATGTATATATTTTTCGCTAATTTAACTCAAGATGCCAAGAATACACTACATTAGGCTAAGAGCTTCGAATACAGAAAAGTCCCCTTGATAAGCCACATCTTACAAAAAAAAACAAAACAAAACAACAATAAAAAACCCCAAAAACCCAAAACACACAACAAGCTAGGAAGTACATAAAACACAATTGTCCCTCTTTGAAAAACATATGTAATTTATATATTCTAAAGTATCCTAAAGTATGCTAAAAATCTATTAATAAGATTGAAGGTTGATTTCCCTACCTATCTATTACTAAGCAGGTTGACTAAATGGTTTTGGCTTCAAACGCCAGCATCTCAAATTGATTTTTACACATAAAAACTCACCGTTGGTATGAAAGTTAAAAACAAGGAGGCAACGCAATTTAGCTATTGGCAAGCAAAACTTTCACACAAGTAGAACTGCAAAATTAATTGGTCCTAATTAGGCAACCACTCAGTCAAGAGCAAAGTTTGTTCTTTGCTGAGAGGTAACCAGCCCTATTCACTCTGAGAGGAATCCCTCAGGAGACTGGCTTTAGGATGTTTTTCAGGTTGGCTTCAATAACATGGCCACCAAAATCTTTTTAGGGATACCCTGGCCCTCTTAGTTTGCTCTTGTAAAAGGAATTTGTGGCTTCATCAATATTTAGCACAACCTAATTTGAATTTGCTCTAGAATTTGCTCTAGAATAGAATAGATAGCAATCTAGAAATTGCTATCTAAATTAGATTGAGCAATAAAATGTTAGAATATATCCAGAAATGAACAATATTTTTTTCTGCTGCACTCACATTTATCACTTGCTCCTGTTCCCCATGATGTCAAAATCCTGTTTGACTTATTTATCCTACTTATTGTTACAGTTCAGAGGAAGTTCATCACACTAGTTAACTTCTTTCCAAGATGAGGGATTGGATTTCAGTCTTGGAGGATATGACTATTAAATGGGGGGGTGGGGGGAGGAACAAAAAATAGACAAGAGAGACTATTCAGCTTCTCCACTGCTTTAGATTAAACCAGATAAAATCAGTGCTTGAGAGCAAACATTTTGCTACTTTCTCAGGTCACAAGTTGAGCTGGAAGGACAAGGGGAATGAGCAGAAATGAAAAATCTTGAAAAACTAACCTTTGTACTATATATCACCTAACCCATTATTGTGTGATATGCAAGAGTTATATAATAAAGGTTACCCATAAAGTTCTACACTTTAGAGACTGCTAATGTATAAATGTAGATTTTTCTTAATTTTCTAAATTTTTCCTTAATGCTCTATAAATCTAAAAACTCTCTCTGAGGTGTTAGTGTGTACCTATAAGTCTAAAATACTTAAGAACTTTCACTAAGGCCCTTGCTGTTGAGCTTCCTTATCCTCCACCTGCCTATCCTCATGCAAGAAAAATATGCACAAATCCATTAGATTATACCAAATAAGTATCATTGGTCATAATTCAAGTCCACTTGGTTGTGGGACCCATCTCCCTAATCTTTCCTAATTAGATATTCAACCAAAACTTTCTCTTTGTAGTTCTTTGTCAATATGCGTATCTAAAGCCTAACTCCAAGGGAGGAGGGAGAAGACTAGAACTTATTGAAGGGAAAAGAAAAAAAAAAAAAAAAGATGACAGGTGCAGCTAGGGTGAGAGAGAGAAAGAGTCAGCCAAGAGCCCGCCCACTGGCTGGGAGATGGGAACCTAACCTTAGGCAAATCCTAGCTTGCAAGCTGTGCAAAATAAGAGCAGACATGAGGATAAGAATTCACGCAATTCAGATTAAACATATTTGTTCTTCAACTATAGTCAACCTTGAGAGTGTTACTCTTAGAGGCAGTTAGGTATTCTACCATGAAATCAAGATAAATATCCTACTCATCACATAATTTGGTCAGATAGGACAAAATTAAAAACTTATCAAGTATTTGCATTCACTGAAGGCATCAATAACAGTAACACCGCCCCCCTCTCCCAAAGCAGTAGGAAGCAGAGAATTCAGAAAAGTTTTTGAACTTGTCTTGGTATTAACTAATCTACAACAGAGTGAGTGATGAAAATGGAAGAGGGAAAATTAAACCGCCAGTTACAGAACTGTAAAAACGGTTTTGTATCCTTACTACCACACTTCATCACACACGCAAAGCATTATTTGTGAACTGTTCTATTAAAGAAGGGCGGGGAGGGGGGAGCCTTCACCCCTTACTTTACCTGCGCCTACCACGAGGGCCCGGGGCTGACAGCTGCTGATACAGTGTAGTAGGCAGTTGGAACGAAGGTTGGAATTAAGGAAGGCCACCACGCAGCCCAGCTTGGCCAAGCCGAACCACACATGGACGAAGTCAGGCTCATTGCTCATCAGAAGAGCCACGGTGTCCCCCCTTTTCAGCGTGGAATTGTTCAGGAAGACGTGGGCCACTCTGCTACTCCTTTTGTCTACATCCTGATAGGTGTGGATGTCCCCCTCATAGATGATGAAAGGTTTCTGGGGCTGCTTCTTGGCAAGACTCAGGAATTTATCCAGGACTGTAAACAGCTCCCCTTTCAGGACGCACTTCTCCATCCGAATTCCAAAGCGTACCACCTTCAGCAGGAACCAGAAATCGTCCCAGAAGTAAGGGAACAGGAGTTTCTGCAAGAAATGCAGAAAGACTATTCCAGCCGCTAGTCCTGTTAAGCATGACAGGAGCATGGAGGCCATCGGGACAGAAGGCAGCTCGGATACCAGCCCTTCTCTCCAAATGCAGCTCTCCGCAGAGACCACAGGTCGTCGGGGCTACAGCCTGGCACCTGCAGTTCGCGCCAGCCTTTCCGGGAGGGAGAGGGTAATCTTGAGAAACAGAATCAGAAGTGTACACAGTAGAGGTCGCCCCAACAGATGCCGGGGATAAGATAAGGCTTGGGTCACCGGGCGGATGAGGGGAGAGCAAGCGAAATCAACGCGGGCACTCGCAGGATCCACTGAATCTAGGAGCCCAGATCAGCGCCCCTGCCTGGTAAAAGCCCCGACGGCGGCCCGCGCCCTGCGAGGTCCTCTGGCCCTCTCCAGCCCTCTCCCTGCAGGCTGGGTCAGTCCCCGGAGCCTCTGCGGCCCTCAACAAGTAACACCACCCACAGAAGAACTATGTCCAGAGGGCAGATGCTCTTCTGAGGGTAGACTTTCCGGCGGCTGCAACTTGAAGGCTGAACTCGAGCCTGGAGAAGGTGGGGTGGCGACGGCTGAGAAAGGCAGCGGCTTCCCCTCTTAACCAGCCAGAAACCGCCCGGAGGTGTCTGGGTCACGCCTCGGTCCGGGATGCCCCAGGTCCGGAGAGATCCGGGTGCGAGCCCCGCCTCCGCTCCGCCCCGCGCCCCACCGCCGGGCTTCCAGGGACTCCCGGCCGACGCACCGGTCCCCGGCGAGCTGCTTTCCGGCTATCGCCGCGCGGGCAGGGAGTGGTTGCCTCCTGCCCCGGCCGCAGATCCCCTCCGACTGTTCTCCGGCTGGTGTATCTCTCCTCGGAGTCACCGCGGAGGTGTTGTCCGCTTACCGCCCGCCTCCGGGCTTCCAGCCAAGCCCCGCTCCTAGCGCCGCCGCTGGAATGGCTCGGGCCCCTTCGCCGCCTCCTCCCCGGGCGCGCGTCCCGCCACCCCGTCAAGTGTGCAGTGACTGGGGCCTCTGCGGGAGAAAGGGCCGTCCCTGGTGGGAAAGTCGGGAGCCCAGAAGTCGTGGCAAGAGTGGAGGGCAACCAGGCTGGCTGCTGGAATTAGGGCGAGAGAGTTCATTCACTAAGAAATAAAGGGAACTAAACTAAACTAGAGGTTGGAGAGGCGATTGGAAGAATTAAATATATAAATATATCTATCTCGACGGAAAGAGAAAAAACTACAGAAAAGCTGTCTATTAATTGGTCAGGTCAAGGGATATTTGAACTCTTTGATCAAAAAACACAAAACTGTGTTGTTGTTCTACAAAAGGTACTTTTAAAAAACAGGTTGGAATTGACATTTATATTTAAATTTTATCCTTAAAATGCCTAGAAGCACTTTTTACAAAATCTTACAGAAATATTGATGTAGAAGCTTAAGTACATATCCACACACACACCTTTTTTTTTAAAGTATAAGATACTATTGGGCGCCTGGGTGACTCAGTCAGTTAAGGATCCTACTCTTGATTTTGGCTCAGGTCAGGATCTCAAGTTCTTGGGATGAGCCCCATGTGGGACTGGTGCTGGGCACGGAGTCGGCTGGGGATTCTCTCTAGCCCTCTTTCAGCCCACCCCGATCCTTGCTCTCCCACTCTCAAAAAAAGGGATGGGGGAAGGATACTATTTTCTGTCCTTAAAAATAACTTTTTTTTTTTCTTTTCATTTGATCATTTAAACCATTACCAAGACTTCAAACTAATGATTCCCAAGGTGGGAGGGGAAATGGAGTGGAAACAAGTAATCGTAAAGAATAACCATAAAATTTTATGCAATGATGAAATTTTACTGAAGGTGAGAACCTGAGGAGCATTTAATTACACATTTTTTTTTTTTCTTGCAGACACCATCATCCCAGGCCTCTGCTTTTATGAAGTTTGAGTACATGGTTAATTGCACATAATGAAATGATTAGCATTGCCTCATATTTCCCTCCTTCTATCTTAGGTTCTACAGCTGGGTTCTAGCTAACTTCAGATTTCCTAATAAAGAAAAACCTGATAATTCCAAGGCAGACTCCGGTTTATTAATCTGAAAATGATTATTTTGAAATTACAGTGAGGAGCCCAGAAGAAAGACAGGCTATTTAATCCTATTTGTGCAGATGAAGAAAATGTTTTCTAAGTTTACTCAGCTCTGTTTTTTTCAATCCAAAAACATTTCAGTTTAAACAAAAAGTGTTAGCATCAAGTAGTTTTCAACTTGAAAAGCATCTTTGAAATTCGATCTTTTTCTCTCCTCTGCTTCAGTTACCTCCTGGAAAATAGCATTTTTAGCAGATAATAGATTATGGAACAGTGGGTCTTAGGCTTTTGGATTTCCAGCACAAGTAAACTCTGTCCTCCTCTAGTGGAAAAACATGACTAAAGAAACACAGGTTGCCATCTTTTACTTTGTTTAATTAAAAACAGTAGCACACATTAAAACAATTACCATCTACTGTCACCATTGTTGTATAAAGGGAAGGATTTATTTCAACATTAAAAACAAGGAAAGAAATACTATCATAATAAAACACAGTCTTTTAAAATAAAATTAGCTTCGTGAAAAATTCATTGTGTTATACTTATTTTTCTTACCATGGGTCTGCTAACATCATCCCAAGGCATGGAGCTAAATTTTTAGCAACTACAGATGTGAGTTAAGAAAATATTTGGCACGATGAGGGGCACCTGGGTGGCTCAGTGGGTTAAAGCCTCTGCCTTCAGCTCAGGTCATGATCCCAGGGTCCTAGGATCGAGCCCCACATCGGGCTCTCTGCTCGGCAGGGAGCCTGCTTCCTCCTCTCTCTCTCTCTCTGCCTACTTGTGATCTGTCAAATAAATAAATAAAATCTTAAAAAAAAGAAAAAGAAAATATTTGGCATGATGAATGTGAGATACTTTGATTTATTAGGAGAGCTACAAGCCTATATTTACAAAATCTATATTAGCCAAGGGCAATTCCTTGCCTGAAATCTCACCACAAAAGAAGGAATCAAGAAAAATCTTGGGACAGCTAGCAGCATTATCTGTACTATTACGTCAGCTCATATGTCTGTTCCTGGTTTTTTGGTCTATAAATTTGATATTCACTTTTGAAAGAACCAAAGACAGCTAAGTAAAAAAGAAATATTTATTTATTTAGTTGTTAATTATTATAAAATGGGCATCAGACAGTAAGAATAATTGCAAGTAAGTAAATTTGTCATTTAAAATAGAAACAAACACATGCAAATAGTCTAGACATTTCTGTTAACATTACTTTTGATCAGGGACAATGTAATATTTCTCAGGTTTCGTTTTATGAAATATAGAAATTTAACTATTTTCTTTAATGTTATTTGGCAATAAATATTTTGGCTAAATGCAAATGAATGCAAAACAAAACAAAAACCATCCTTTTTTTTTCAAGGTAAATATGCTCTCCTCTCCCCTTCTCCATTTCTGACTTGACTTTCCCCTCTAACCTGCTTCCAATCCCCTCTACACCCCCAGCTCTATTGAAGATGAATTGTTTAATGAGTAGACAGAACCAAAACTGAACAAAAAGCATCATATGGTAGACCCTGAGTCATGTTATGCCCGTAGGATTTTACCACTGTAACTTAAGAATTTTAACTTTGTGTATTTGTGTAGACAAATTACTTGTGTCCATGTGTATTCTGAGTACTCTGAGGAAATTCTACAGAAGTCATATTTTGGATTATAGGAAGTTTTAGGAGAGAAGGTAGAGGTTTAGAGAGTCCCTAATGATGCTATGTTGGTACCAAAATACCACAACAGGTGTATGCCATGGGCCAGGACTGAGTCCCTCGACTATAAGTGCTTGGGATGGGGGTGGGAGTGGAGTGGACTGTGTGAGAGATATGGATGGTGAGATGAGGCTGGGAAGGGGTGAATGTGAGACTTGTCCACTTAACACTTCTGTCCAGGAATGGGGTTTGAGTCAGGCTTTAATCACTGTTTTAGTCTCTGATCATAACTTGGTTTTTGACGGGAAGCCTAAGTCTTTCTGCAATCAGTTTGTTTGTATTAATGAGCCATCATTGCCTACAAGAGTATTCCCCACAAGAACTCATGAAGCAAACTCAACATTAAAGATGAGAAGTAGGTTAGAGGGTTGCACAGTAGTAATATTACTACATGTCTTAGACACATCAAACACTGCTTGGAATAAAAAAATTTTATAGCACCATGTAAGTGATCCTGTAATAATAGTCTGGGAAACCATTATCAAACAAATTAAATCTTTAAATATTATTTTTGCCACAGACCAGAAAACATCCCTAGAAACTTTTGCCCATCAGGATCCTGCCAAGAAGATACATATTTTATCCATGAATTTTATTTTTTTTTTAAAGATTGTATTTATTTATTTGACAGAGATCACAAGTAGGCAGAGAGGCAGGCAGAGAGAGAGGAGGAAGCAGGCTCCACGCTGAGCAGAGAGCCCGATGTGGGGCTCGATCCCAGGACCCTGGGATCATGACCTGAGCTGAAGCAGAGGCCTTAACCCACTGAGCCACCCAGGCACCCCTATCCATGAATTTTAGAAACAGCTTTCTTATATCCAGGTACTTCTATGATAACTTCCTCTTCCTCAGTGTTGGTGTACTATTTGGGAAGGATACTTAAATGAAGTTTTACATGCTGATTCTGAGTCCTCAGGGTAGCTTCATTTCTATTTATAAGCCACCTCCATGGAAGCAGGTCATGTGATCATTAGTGAGATAAAATCAAAGAAACTCTTTGGCAACTTTTATTAGGAATTAACAGTGTTCCAAATATCACAGTAGGCTGTTCAATGGGCCCCTAGTTTTGCAAGTCTCATAGGGTCTAAGATTCAGTCTCAAAGATATGGGAGGGGAGAGCAGAACTTCTGAGGTTCAAAGTGTAAATATCACTTCTTGACATATCAAGCAAATTTACAATGTTTAAAATTATTTTTTTCCAGTGGTTTAATTATAATAATCATTTCTCCCTGGGTAGGGAGGTGGTCCAGAGCTGACACCGCTCTGCCAATTTCCACTTGGTGCTTTCCACTTAGGGGGTCAAGGCAGCTAGCTACTCCAGCTCTCGCCAGTTCCCAGTCTTCAAGAGGGGGAGGGGCAGGGAGACTGAAGGAGTCACCTTAACCCATGTTGCATTGCTTCAGTTTTATTTTTCAGCTTTTTATTAAATAAAATTTACAAACACATAAAGACAGAAATAATACAATAATGATCCCCCTACCGTATTGTCATCACCTGGAGTTCATGATTGTTAACCTTCTGCCCAATTTGTTTCAACTCTTTTTTTCTGAAGTACTTTAATTTCAGACAACATATCACTGCCACCCTGAATATCTCTAGTGCTTTTCTGAAAAAAGGAGCTTCCAGGGGCACCTGGGTGGCTCAGTGGGTTAAAGCCTCTGCTTTTGGCTCAGGTCATGATCCCAGGGTCCTGGGATCGAGCCCCACATCAGGCTCTCTGCTCTGCGGAGAGCCTGCTTCCTCCTCTCTCTCCCTGCCTGCCTCTCTTGCCTACTTGTAATCTCTGTCAAATAAATAAATAAAATCTTAAAAAAAAAAAAGGAGATTTCACTCCCTAATACCTATACTCCCTATACCACAGTCACATGTGATAAGATCAATGCTAATTCTTTAATACCATCTAATACTTAGTCCATATTTAATTGCTTCCAAAATGTGTTGGGGAATTGGCTGATCTAAAACCAGAATCAATTCAAGCTCTAAAGTCTAAGTTCTCTTTTAATCTAGAAGAGTCCTTCTCACAACCTCTTTATCTTTTCCCCAAACACTTCCTAGTTAAAGAAAATAGGCCTAAGACTACAGAGTGTCCCACATTCTGCTTTGATTGATTGCTTCCCCATGCCTCCTTTAAAATGTTCCTCTGCCCACCCACATTTCAGGCAAACTGGTAATTAGACCTAAAGACTTGGTGAGATTCAGGTTAAACATTTTTGGGCAAGAATACTTCATAGAAGAATCTATATATTTTATGTTGTATTACATCAAGATAAACATGCTATCTAGTTGTTGTGAATCATCACTGTTGATGAAGAAATGTACCTTGCTGTATACACTGATACCTATCTTGTTTTGTGCCCCTAATGCACTCTGGTGACCACACTTTATCATTATGCAGTGATCCTCCTCATTTTCTTTCATGGTTGTATATACTGCAACATGTGGTGAATAACATAACTTACTCAACTTGCTCTCCACTGGTGGGCTTGTTTTCAATCTTTTGCCCTTACAAATAGTGTTAAAATTAATGAGTCTATGCACATGGTGAATATTCATTTTTAGTGTAACTTTGGGATAGTTTTCTAGAAATAGGATTTCTGAGTAAGAGAGAAAACATATGTGTAATTTTTCTGATTATTGTCATTTTCCCCTCCATATCAAATGCCCACCATCACTGTATGAGAATATTTGGGAAGAGCAATGAAGCCTCTAATGGCTACTTTGACTAAACTGGCAATACCAGGGACTACATACAATGTTCCCACAAGTATGTATAAGGTAATTCATGTTCAGTATTGTAAAGCATTTGGTTCTGTGTTCTGACAGTTATTCAAGTGTTTCATTTGTTTTAAGATTTTATTTATTTATTTGACAGAGAGACAGAGCACAAGCAGGGGGAGCAGCAGAGGGAGTGGGGGGAAGTAGGCTCCCTGCTAAGCAGGGAGCCAGACACAGGGCTCGATCCCAGGACCCCAGGGTTATGACCTGAGCTGAAAGCAGTTGCTTAATCGACTGAGCCACCCAGGCAACCCTGAAGTGTTTCACTTGTACTGATATAATTTTTTTCTTTTATTTTACATAGAACTATATAATTCAGAATCCACATCTGTGGTATGATTTGGACACTACTAAATTTCCAGCCTTTTTAGACAGTAAATTACAAAAACATATTTAAAACAAAAGCTAAAGTAACAGATCTTTTCAAAGGTGAGAAATAAGACAGCAATGTGGCCTCAACATCCAGACTGCACACTTCAAAGAGATAGGCTTCTGCAAATTATTACAACAATATGTGTTCTGATTTGTTACAGAAGGCACATATAAGTTTTAGCTCATTTAATTAATGATATCTATGGGCAGCCTAACATAATATCAGATGAAAACCTAAAGGTTACAGACAAGGAATTTCTGATGCATGCCAACAGGAAAACTTGCCCACTCTTTAAAATTGGCTTTTGAATCCAGAGAAGGTTCCAAAAACCCTTGTATGGATTTTTCTCTATGTGGAAATTTCAAGAATGAAACTGCAAGTTTGATAATACACTCTTTTACCAGGGAAAGATACGTGAAAACAAAGGGAGAGAGCCTGGTACTCTCTCTCAGAGAAGGGTTTTCAATAAAGTCAACGTCAGATTCTGTGGCCCTGTTCCAACAACGTGAGAACTAGTACAAACATGGTAACTGATGATCTTCTTTAAAGATCAGAGTACAAGGGATACAACTTCCAGCAGTAACATGCTGATAGAACGTGCAGATAAATGATTTACCTGGTGCTCAATGATTTTCCCAGGAGGGTAGGAAGCATAGTTAGACCTGACTGCTGTCATGTGGCCACAGAATTTATCAAAACTCAGGGCAGGAGTGCCCACATGCAACTCAGGACCATCTTTGACAAAGCTCTAGAGGAAATACTAATTAATTAAGCTGGCATCTCACTGGGGAGGCTTATGTCTCTGGCACTCTGCCTGAGCCCCAGCATAATCTTCGTGGATCACCAGCAATGTTAACTATGCAGTATCTGGGCTTCAGGGTCATGTGGTGATGCTCAGGTGAAATAATGACCTGCATTAGACATACTATATTAATCTGGTAGACCAGATGGACTGAAGTGTTTTCTGTACCTGCTCTTGATGCCCCAAAACCCTGGGTCTGGTCAGTGGAACCACATATTGGTCTTCATCCATATCAGCTAAGGTTGCCCAATTCAACCCCCTGGTTTGAGTCATCATCAGAGTTCTCAAGTCTTTATATCCCCTGGCTCCCAAGGTCACATTATATAAGACTAAAGAATTCTAATTTGTATTCCTCTTCTACAGAGTTCTGTGTAGTACCCACTCCCATGCCAATAAAAAATGCAGAGACAACTGTAAGCTGAGGGGCGTCTTGAGTGCAGTATCACCAAGTGTGTCTCTCATCTCGGTGGGGCAAAATGGACATACTCTAATTCTCTCCAGGCATTTAATTATCACATAGTCTTCATTATAGCAGATTCTATCCCTCTCACTGTCATTGTGGCTATTCCAATAGCAGGCCAGAATTTAGAGAAGTTGCATGACAAATAAAAGAGATTAAAAAACCATAGCCAACAAAGCCTACATTCTCCAGGTCTGTATATAATAGGGAGCCCAGATAGGTGAGGCCTATAGTTCTCATCTCTCCATAAACATTAAATAAAGAAGAGGGTACTTGGCTGATGCTCTAGCACCAAGCCAATAGCCCAGAAGTTTCTGCCTGATGCTTCTTTTCCCTTCTCCCAAGATTTGAACATCCCCTTCTCCCAAGAGTAGCACTAGCCCATCAGCTTGCCTCCCTTTGGCAGAGAATACCTACTTGAAGATTGGTAAATATTGTTGCCTGAAACCTGAAGGACATGCAGACCACATGCAAGAGAAATATCCCTTCGGGGACCCAGCCTTGGGCTTCTCCACTAGATGTGCTGCAGTCTCTAACATTGGCAGGTTGGCCAGTTGGTCTTTCAACTTGGGCAGCTGGCCACTCCCCACTGACTCTTATGAATGGTTGATCCTTAAATTAGCAATGTGCCCAAAATCAATACGATGAGTGGCTAATTCACTGAAATTTAATTCACTAGAAGATAATCTGCTAAACTACTGACCACTTCTTTAATGTTTTAGTATTAGCTTTTTTGTTTGTTTGCTTTACCATCAGTGTCTTTTGCTGCTGAAGCCTTAGTCTAGACTTTGTACCTTGCAGAGGTTGTCAGACCAATGCTGGAAATGTGTGTAAGGCAGTTAGTCCAGCCTTGCTGCCACCAGAGGCAGGGAGGAGGCAGACCCAACTACAAGAGCAGGGTGACAATGAAGCTGCAAAGAGAGAGGTTAAGTGTCAAACTTTTCTTTGAATATAAAACAGGAGGGTCAGCAGAAGATCAAGTGTAGATGGTAGAGCAGGAGAAGGTGCAGGGGGAGGCAGCCACCTCAATTAGCAAAACTGAAGCTTTGCAAATAGTGTGATGTTTCTCTTTCCAACTACAATGCTTGGTATAGTTCTTCCTACTGGATTAGAAGGATGGAATAAACCTACAGACTCCTGGAGATTCAGTCTGGAGTTAGAATGAGGAAGAGGTTGATACATCTAATGAGGATTTTTTCTTAAAGCCTTTTAATTAATTCATTTTAAAATATATTTGAGGGTGCTAACGTGAGTTCAGCAAGTTTTAAAAGACAGAATAAAGGGATTCAAACGTACAGATTACTTCCTTATATTCTATGGTTTAGGAATTACGATGTACTCAAAGTACCAGGCTAAGGCTAACCCATCCATTTACTCTCCCACTTATTTCAGCAGCTCCTCTTCTGCCTTTAATAAGGTCTGTACATTGTTTTCTGATGTGCTCTGAGGAGCTGTTTGGCTTCTGTGCAGTTTTGGGGGGAAAAAAAAAGGCATGCTTGTTCACTGGACTAAAAATAGAGACTCATCAGCACACATACACAGAAGCACCTACTATGGAGGCATTCACAGCATTATATGGGTTCTTCTGTTTTAATTTCATGGCAAAGCAAATAACTCAGAATTAGTATGCATATACGTATATATGCATATATGTATATTCTTTCCTGTGTAGTGTCTAAGAAGAAGAAATATTATCATTAATCAAACGTAAGTACTCTTTGGGTAACTGAGTTTCTTGAGAATGTCCTTTTGTTTTGTTTTGTTTTTGTTTTTGTTTTTGTTTTTAACATTTCAATATACTTTTATTTTTTTATTTATTTTTTATCTTTTTATAAACATATTTTTATCCCCAGGGGTACATGTCTGTGAATCGCCAGGTTTAAGAACTTCACAGCACTAACCATAGCACATACCCTCCCCAATTTCCATTACCCCATCCCCCTCTCCCGACCCCCTCCCCCCAGCAACCCTCAGTTTGTTTTGTGAGATTAAGAGTCACTTATGGTTTGTCTCCCTCCCAATCCCATCTTGTTTCTTTTCTTCTTTTTCTACCCCCCTATTCCCCCATGTTGCATCTCCACTTCCTCATATCCGGGATATCATATGATAGTTGTCTTTCTCTGATTGACTTATTTCACTAAGCATGATACCCTCTAGTTCCATCCACGTCGTTGCAAATAGCAAGATTTCATTTCTTTTGATGGCTGCATAGTATTCCATTGTGTATATATACCACATCTTCTTTATCCATTCATCTGTTGATGGACATCTAGGTTCTTTCCATAGTTTGGCTATTGTAGACATTGCTGCTATAAACATTTGGGTGCACATGCCCCTTCGGATCACTACGTTTGTATCTTTAGAGTAAATACCCAGTAGTGCAATTGCTGGGTCATAGGGTAGTTCTATTTTCAACTTTTTGAGGAACCTCCACGCTGTTTTCCAGAGCGGTTGCGCCAGCTTGCATTCCCACCAACAGTGTAGGAGGGTTCCCCTTTCTCCACATCCTCGCCAGCATCTGTCATTTCCTGACTTGTTCATTTTAGCCATTCTGACTGGTGTGAGGTGATATCTCATTGTGGTTTTAATTTGTATTTCCCTGATGCCGAGTGATGTGGAGCACTTTTTCATGTGTCTGTTGGCCATCTGGATGTC